>OY282561.1:1776430-2033307 GCA_958295665.1 Tipula vernalis
TATATATATATATATATATATATATATATATATATATATATATATATATATATATTATATATATATATATATATATATATATATATATATATATATATATATATATATATATATATATATATATATATATATATATATATATATATATATATATATATATATATATATATATATATATATATATATATATATTATATATATATATATATATATATATATATATATATATATATATATATATATATATATATATATATATATATATATATATATATATATATATATATATATATATATATATATATATATATATATATATATATATATATATATATATATATATATATATATATATATATATATATATATATATATATATATATATATATATATATATATATATATATATATATATATATATATATATATATATATATATATATATATATTTATATTATACATATGTAAATAATTTTTATTTTTTATTTTATTGTTTTAAATAAAAATGTTTTAATAAGCTTACGCACGAAGAAACCTATTCAGTATTTTGTTGGTCAGAACATGATGACGATGACATTGACGAAGTCGAATCTATATTTTCTCCACTGGTTTGATCATTGTAATATACCAATGAGCTAAAATCATCAACTTGTGGGTATTCATCGTTGGCTATAAAAAAAAATTATTTTATTTTATAGTATCGATACAACCTTAGCTAATAGATAGCAAATGGGTGTGAATGAATATGGAAAAATTTCAAGTCAATTTGCATGATGCAGAAGCATTGTGATTCAAATATTTCAGAAATGTATTGAGCCCCCCCTCCCTTCATCCAATAGCTCACCGATATGTAATATTAAACAATACATACCTTTCAATTGTTTAACTGCTGCATCTAATTCTGATATTTGTTTCAATCGCAATTCATCTTGCTCTAATAAATGACGTTGCAGCAATAATTGTAAACGATGGCGGGCCGATGTTCCCAATTTAACAGAAAGTAGTTTATTTCGAGTTAGTTCAAAATTTTTTTGAATTTCCTGAAAAAATTGAACGTTTAGAAAATTAATCGACGATCAAAGGATTATATTTTTAGTTAAGCTTACTGTTGGTTTAGTGTCGATTTGAATAGTTTTCAGCTCATAATCCGGATCGCTTATTTTACAACTGTTGTCATTTGATGTTTTACGCGATGTAGTGGACGAGGAGGATTGCTCTTGTTGAAATGAAGTGACATTATTTGAGATTTGTGCCACTGAATCAGTACGTTGCAACAATTCCTGGGAAGACGAATAGGATGTGGCCGCTGCAATCGAATTGATTTGTAGTTGCTGTGACATTTGTTGATATTGGGATTGATTTGTCACCACGGGCGGCGCTGAAACTTGTCGTTGAAGTATGTCAGAAGATACTGGTAATATATTTGTTGTAGTCTGAGGAGTAGACTTAATTTGTTCTGGTATCACAGTTACTTGAAATCTCGACACATTTTTCGCTGCTTTAATTTCGGCTGCAGTTTGCTGCTCAGCAGCACTAGTTGTTTGAATTTGGGGCGCTGGTGCAGCTGTCGTTATGGGTGGTGTCTCATTACGTTTTTGATAGATTTTGGCCAATTCTAATTCTAAATTTAAAATGTCTGATACTTTATTCTGTGGAGGAACTTGTGAAGGAATTGCCGCAAACACACCTGAAGGAACCGTAGTAGTAAAATTTATATTTGATTTCTCAATCACTGGACTTGTTACAATCGCCTGATTAGATACCACGGTGAGGGGAGCGGCATATTCTGGTATGAATTTTGAATCCGCGACAATTTTACTATCAATTCCAATCGATTGATCAACGACGCTAGTGACTGCGGCGGGCGGTTCATTATACGAATTCTGATTGGTGATCTTGCATGCAAGAATTTCTTCGTCTAATTGTCCCATAACGATCGGAACCATAGGTGCACTGTCAGCTTCGATAGAAGTACGGCGAGAATTTAACACAGATGTACTTTGCGAAGAAGTAACAGTAAATGATCCGAAATCAGCTGTTGTTTCAGATACAGAATTATCGCCTGGATCAATACATTGATGAATTATTTCCGTTTGCTGTAAGCCGTCTTTCCAATCAAACGAATTATCAACTAGTGATGGCTGCTGCTGCTGAGATGGTGGTTTATAACGTAGATTGGGATCCTCATTCGACGATTGTGGTGTTTGAATTCCACTTTCAGTAATAACGGCGCTACTGATTGGGGCACTAATATCTTTAGTCGCTGCTGCTTTACTTGCTATGGTTGGTACATGGGCATGCGTTATGTTTTCCAATTCAATTTTTAATTGTTCCAATGTGTTTACAGTCTCGGGTCCAATGCGTGGGGTTATCACCGTTGTTGTTGGCTGCAATTGGATTACTGAAACTTGTTGAGTCATAGTTGGTGTTTGTTGAACTGGCGGTTGCACCATTTCGGTAATTAAAACATTTTCACCCGAAGTCTCCTGCGGTAATGACACAGTACCTAAATCATTAAATTCGTATTTGCTAGATAATGGCAATGATTGTACCAGTGTTTGAGTAACCACTGGTGTGACTTGAAATCTCGAGATTTTTGTAATTTTCACATCCTTTTTTAAATCTGTATTTGATGGTTGTGTCTGGAGTGGTGGCTTTTGTGTAACACTAATCTTCCTTGCTAATTCTGATTGACGCAAGAGAACATCAGCGTTCCCAGGAACTTTCTGCGACAGTATATTTCGAAATACAACACTTTCGACTGATGATGGCGTTTCAGACGACGATGATGATGACGATGAACGATTCTCTAATTCAAGAACATTTGTTTGAATTTCGGGACGCGGCGGTAGTCCCAAGGATCCAGCTAATTGTGATGCTTGTTGTTTACGGATAGTACTTTGAGGTAACGCAGTAAAAGAATTTGGTACAAGGCTCTGTGTACTGTATATGGTCGGATCGAACATCGAGGTCAGTGTTGAAGTTTCGTCACGCTAAAATTATAGAATGAATTTGTAAACATCTCGAAAAATTATATAACCAAACCTACATAAACAATGAAGGAAAAGGTGAAAAGAGTTCACTATTCCATCATTGTCCGTATTGGATTTCAGGTTCAAATCATACCTTTTCAAATTCAAATTCAAAGATTTGTGGCAGGTAAGATAGGGAGCGCCAACAATCATTTAGCTCTGAATATTTTCGATCTTAAATTTCGCAATTTAATTCTACTTATAATGAAAAACCCAGTTAACCCAGCAACTAGTGAAATGCATAATACTCACCTTCTTGAAGGGAAATAATAATCCACATCCCACAAACTAGCCTCAAATCTTTTTCCCACCCTATTCAATAAGATGACTTCACTTTAAGAAACATGTTGTCATTGCACATGTTTGGACAAGATTTTTGGATCATTTCTTCAGAATGAATTGTGAAAGAGGTTTGACTTGAACTAGAAAACCTTGCTAATATATCTAATGAAAGCGTGATTTAAAGACCTCAAACAGCAAATTTTAATAAACTTTAAGTAGTATGACGCTTTTGACTTACTGATCGATGTCTTTGATGAGATCTAAATACTGATCTTTGCCGTGTAAGAGACGCATGTCGCACCTTAACCATTTACCAAAACGAATCGGATCAATAAATATTAGTAATTTGTAAATAAAAATGTGTAACTACTACAAACTACATTTTAGTTTTTAGTAATATTGTTAGTTAGTCATAAACATTTAAGATTAGATTTAAGAGAATTTTTAATTTTTGAGCCAGACCTACCTTTTCGATTGCACGACGTACACTCGGTGTTGGAATTTCATTTGGATTCGCTCGTACACGTCGCACTATATCCCTAACCATATCAATGAATACAGCACTCTGACTCTCTGCTAATAAATCCTTGGATACCAAATTATTTGCAATTTCAACCAGATTAACATCGTCAATATCAAATTTAAAAGTTATTGTTTTTAGTTTATTCTCCATTTGGCACTCGACAAGTGTGTTATTCGTGATTGTCAATACAATAAGCTTGGGAGAACGTTCGATTGATTTATTTGAACGTTTCTTGCCACCGTTGCTACGTTGTTTAGTTGCGGCGGCTGCCGCTGTGGTTTGCTGTTGTGATGATTGTTGATGTTGTGATGACTGTTGTTGTTGTTGCGATGTTGGTATTACTTGTTGTTGTGACGTTTGGATGTTAGGCTGTTGTGAATTTTGTGGAATTTGCTGAACAGGTGATGACTGTAATTGCTGCTGTAGGTTGGAATTTGGTGATTGGTTTATCTGCCCAGGTCGCTGCTGTTGCAAGTTTAGCGATGGTTGAGATTGCATCATATTCGCCACAGCTTGCTGTTGATGTCCAATTTGTTGCGTTTGCATCTCTGATATTCCGAGAGGTGCTTGCTTTAAATAAATTTGAAATCAATTTCATTACGCCTTTGTAATATGCATTGTCCAAAACTATTAGGTAATTAAAAAAAACTCAGAAAACTTACCGAACCCATAGGATAGCTATTCAATCTCTTCAATTGATTATCGAGTTGATCTTGCAGAATCTGAATGGGTTGCGCTAAATGTTGTATTAGATGTCCCTGCGATTGTTGTGGTGCAGGAGTTTGTGGGACAGAATGTGATTGCAATGGTAGCTGATGATTTTGCTGCTGTTGCATAATTTGCTGTTGTTGAAAATTTGGAATATGAGATTGTTGATTTGTTTGCATTACAGTTGTACCATTACTCATTTGTTGTTGGGTAACCGGAAACTGCATGGCATTTGTCGCATCAAATGTGGGCGTTTGCATTTGTAGATGTTGTTGACCGGACTGAATTTGTTGTTGGTTAATACGGGTAGTTTGACCAGCTACAATTTGTGATGTCCCGCCAATTTGTAGCTGAGATGTTTCATGTATTTTCTGTAAATTTACTTGTAACTCGTGTATTTGAGATTCAGTCAATTGCGTCGATTTTTGTAATTGCAAATCCTGTTGGGCAGCCGCATTCATAGCTTCAAGTTGTTTTTTTACATCATTCTGTTGAGCCAATTTTTCACGATCTTTTTTGAATGCAGCCACCTGAATCCGTAACAAATTTGAAACATTTCGTATATCCTCTTCGTTTATTAAATTCGATCGATACATTTCGGTGCACACCTCATCATACTCATCGGATACGAGATCAAAATCGAATTGAATTGCTTCATTTTCGCGATGTTTTGAAGACCGTTTTTTGGGATCGAGGAGCCGTAAACGGAAATCGATTTTAGTTATATCTGGATTAGCGACCACAACCTCACGCGATATAATTTCCAAACTAATTCCGATATCTTCAACAAAGAATTCGCTATTTAATAACGCTTTAGTACTTAATCGGTCCTCTTTTTTTAACTGAATGCAGCGTTCGATAATGTCTCGAACCTCAGGATTCTCAACTTTATCATAACTTTGCGGCTTTACTCCGGAAGTGACTTTTTTATAAATTTGGGCAGGTCCGCTACATTCACTATAAGGGTATTCAGAAGTGGCCATCTCCAACATGCACATTCCAAAGGCATATACATCAACATACTCGTCATAATGTTCCTCATACATCTCGGGTGCCATAAATTCGGGTGTGCCAATAACTGATTTGGCGTAACTACGATTCTTCAGTGTGGCTAATCCTAAATCGCCTATTTTCACGCTTCCAGTCGTCCCTGTTATAAATATATTATCACATTTTAAGTCTCTATGTATAATTGGTGGGGACCGAGAATGAAGAAAATATAATCCTTTTAAAATTTGGCGGCACCAGGACTTCAACACTTTCGGATTGATCTTTTTGAAACGACGCAAATAGGATTTTAGGGTTCCGGACAGCATCAATTCGGTCACCAAGACTATGTTCCGATTTTTATGCACATTGATCTCCCAGTAGTGATAAAATCGTACAATGTTTGGATGCTGCAATTTTTTTAGCATGTCTGCTTCCTCTCGGAATCGCAAACGCTCAGCCTTATTAACTTTTTTGTCGAGGAGTTCGCACCATGCGACCGCAACTCCAGTTTGCGTGTCTAAACCACGAAAAACAGTCTTAAATGAACCGCGACCAACTTCCTGGGCGTACTTAAAAAAACGCCCACATGGCGATATTCCAATGGGGTCGTCTTCATCGAGTTCTTTCTCTTTTTCTTTCTCCTTTTGTTTCCGCTCTTCAAACTTCTGAAGATTTATAAAAGCTCGATATGGTAGTAATTCTGAACGTTTTTTAAGCTGAAGCTCGAGATGTTCTTCTTCTCGGCTCAGCAACTCGATATTATCGTCCAAATTACGAGGATAATCGGTTTCAGCATAATCCGTATCAAACAATCCGACTCGAGCAAATAAATCACTATTTTCCGTTGCTTTTTTGTCTAAATTCTCCAAACTTTTACGAACAAACCGATTATGATGATGCACCGATTTTCCACTACCACCACCATGCACTGATGTAGTAGATGATGCTGACGAATTTGGAAGAGATAACTGATCTTTAACTGTCGATTCGTCCCATCGTACTGCCACTTTCTCATCATTTGATTCCTCTTCTGTATTCGGCGCTGGGGTATTTGGTTTTTTAAAATCGTCTTCTTTTGGCAGATCATCGGTCTGCGTACCAAGGGTTGCTTGCGATGGTTGTTGCTCGAAGGACGACTGTTTTACAATTGAAGCTGGTGGTTCTTTAATCTCCAAATTTAAATTATCAATTATTTCATTTAATATGGGTGAAATAATTAATTTTGATTCCTCAGAATTAATTAAATTATTATTTATGCATGTATTGGATACGGATAATTTTCTTGCCATTTTATTTGCTTTTTTACTATTAATGTTATGATTAAATAAGATTGTTGTATTTGCTCGATTAGATGAATTCAATGGGGGATTACTAGACATATATCCATCAATTGAATTACTGCTATTCAAGCTACTGTTGTTGTATGTATTGTGTTGGTTTGATTGAGTGGTTTTTAAATCACCCGCGCCATACTTCATTGATTGGGTTTTGGCAACTCGTTGATTATTATTTTTCGTCGAATATTGATTACCAATAACAGATGACGTGCGGAACCATGGAGAACCATGGATGCTGTTTCTGTAAATACATAAAAATAATAAAACGCTTGGCAAAACCTAAAATATGAAGCACTAACCTTGATCGTTGATTTAAATTTGGACCATTAGAAGTATTATGAACTTTTCGATTTGATGGGGCGCCGCCAATTGTAATTTGTGGCACCAAGTCGCTAGTATAACGCCGGCGTGCTACACTTGATATATCATCAATCGATTGACTTTGAGAGTTCACAAAATTATTATTATTGGATGTTGTTGAACGTGCCGAAATACTATTATCCTCAACAACCGAAGACTGTTGTAATCTTGATTTATTCGATCCAGTTACAGAATTTAAGTTAAATGGTGTAGCCACCTCCACTTGAACTGGGTTACTTTAAATACAAATTATAATCATTTATATATATATATATATATATATATATATATATATATATATATATATATATATATATATATATATATATATATATAAATATATATGTATTATAAAGGAATCAATTAATTTAATTATTAGGTGTTAATATTACGAAAGCTTAATATATAAAAGGCTAACCACCAAAAGAGTAAAGTGTGCATTATATTCCAACATATATGGTATAATCAAGAAACCAAACACGTTATAGATATGAACTAATGTATAGGTCTCTTAATTAGGGCTTCTGGCATGCGTGTGTTGGATAAACAAAATTACATAAAATTTGTCAAATTTGTGCAAAATAAATTAAGAAAAAGCATATAATGTGATGAAATTAAAATACAAAAATGTCAATAAAAATAAATTTTAAAAATCATGCTAAATTAATTTAATTTTTACCGTGTCTGGGCGGATCCCCCAACAGGAGAGCCCCCATTAGCCGCATTACAATTGCGGCGACTGTAACCTTCTGTCTGTCGGTTACTCAATTCGCACAAGTTTTGACCAATTGTGTTAAATTTTGTCGAGTTCTTATTTTTTAAATAATTTAATTTTCTCCTATTATTTCTTGTCGTCGCTGTTATATTGTTATTATTTATTAAATTATTATTATTAATTAAATTACTGTCATAATTATTTATTTTAATTTTATTATCAGTAGCCACTTCTGTATTACGCGAACAATAACAACGGCGATGACGATCACCACCTCCACCAACACCACCGTCAACACAATCTTTTTTAGCAATCGGATCAATTTTTAATTTTTGTGTTTAATAATGTTTTTTAATCTGATTTTTAATAAAATATAGATTTTGTGGAAAACCAAAAAAAAAAATCCTACAAATTAAATAAAATATAAATGAAAATTATGTGCGAAAGAGGCAAGGGCAAATGAAGAAAAGAAAGAGAAATGTAACGGGGTCGAGAAGAGAGGAGAGAGATGCATTGATCATGCCAAATAAGGTTTCACCAAAAACCCAAAAAAAGCAAAATCAATTTATTTAAAGGGTCCAAAAGAAAAAACAGAATATCATCAGGGCTATTATCAGGGCTGCGGTCGAATTCTCGGATAAATCATTTGCCACGGTAAAGGTAGATTTTTAGTGTTCGTTTTTTGTTAAATCACGCATTTTTTCTATTTTATGCTCGTTCAACTGTTATAACAAAGAATAAAGTATCTAAACGTGAAACATGTACCATTTTTTATTTCGTTTAGTCTCCATAAAAAAGAGGTAAATGCATTTACCGAATTTAGCCGATTTACCCAAGAATTCGACCGCAGCCTAGGTATGAAAATTTGAATGGGACAAATTCCAAAAACTAAAATACAAAAAGGCAAAGCCTAAAAATTAATTGTTTAGTGCAAATTAATGTTTGAGAACCTAATACAAAATATCGAACCGAAATTTCCTAAACTAATATTTCAAATTAAATTTAGTATGGACCAAATTGTTTTTCTACTAAATAATTCTAAAACAGTTCAAATTTATGAAAACCACTATAGATTTAGGGGCTTAGAAACCTGCCGACATATTATTAGAATCCAATCTGACAGTTACTGTCCTTGGACATAATTGATTGATTGATTTGATATTCAAATACTAACTTTAGTAACTTTAACAAAATAAATTTCAAACAAAAAAAAATCCAGATTTTGGTTCCACGCACACAATCAAATCAATAAAATTTGGAGTATTTTTTAGATTTAGTTAGTTTTGAATTTTATCTCTTTTGAGTATTGGAAATTTGACTTTTGGATTTTCTATTGAGGTTTTGTTGAACTTAGGATTAAGTAGCAAGCCGCAAACAGAATTTATTCACCTTCTCAGTTCTAGTTATTTACACCAAATTATCAAGCTCTGTTTTTAAACAACTTAATGATCTCCAGGTGCAAAAATTAAATTAAAATGATACAAATAAAATCGCAGTTTCTTAACCTTACTTGTGTGACTAGAGTTAAATAGGCACAAAATAATACTTCCTTGACAATCGTAATCAATAAAGGTAAATCCCACTACTTGAAATTAATGCTTCCAATTTTAACTAATCAATCCTGAGCATGTTGTACTTCTTCGTCTTTGGCGTTGTAAATTATTGTAATAACCACTATAATTATCACATATATGTAGACGTAGTAAATATCTATTTCATAAATATCAAATGTTATGTTCGATTAGGTTGAATATTCCATTTCACTAGATTATCTAATTATTTCATTAAGACTTTGAAAAACATATGCTAGCTAAAGCTATCTAGAGATTAACACTTAATTAAGTAGTTATAGCTAAACGCTCAGTACGCTAAAACTACCTAGCCACAAAATATCCCTCTTACGTGAGCACCATAATCGGAGTAATGTTTAAATCCCAAAAACTCGTTTTACCTAAATTAGTTTATAAGAACTTATAATAGTTTAATAATTTTGACAAATATGGAAAACCTCTTTTTACAACTTCGATTCGACATTTTGGTTCTGGCAAAGCCGAAATCCGATTTCAGGCGACCGGATTATTCATCATAGAATGAAGATCCCAAAAAGGCCACCAATAGGCATTAAACATTGATTTGTACATGTACACACATTTATTAAATTTACTGATAGAAACGTTCTATCACGCTGCTATATAATTTCCGATAAATCGGATGCATTCAGAAAACAACATAATTATTTTAGTCAACATGCTACCAGGAACGAAATCACTCAAAATGGTAAAACAATTTCCCCCTCTTCATTGAGCTTAAAAATATATTTATCATTGCGCAAACTATCTTAAGATAACTTTTCCTAAGATCATGATCAGGTCGCCAGAATTCAACTTTAACCCTTTTTTAAACACCCGCGATTTAGTTTATTTTTATGTTTTAAAAATTATTTATTAAAATTGTATTTAATGAAAACGTATGCATTTGGCGACTATAATATATAATACAAACGACAGGTATTATTTTAGATGTTTGATCGCCACCGATCTTAATCAAACGATGAAAAATTCAGATTTGACTAATGCACCGTTTATCGATATGTTGCCGGTATGCGAAAATTGCCGTTGCATTTTAATACTTGAACTGACATTTAACATTTTTTAGGGTCATAATTAGTGGAAGTGAAAAAGAAAATGTACATTTGATAACTCAACCAATTTATTATTTATTTAAAATAATAAATAACTTACTATACATCTTCATCCTCAATTTTGACTGACTAAAATTAGATTTATAGGTCGAAAAATTGACATCTGCAGTTGTTGTAAGATTTTAAAAGTGGATGCAACAGATGCGCAGCCAATTTCTAATTTCTGCATTTTAACCCGGCAGCTAATTAAGCTGTAACTTTAAAGCTTTTATACTTAATTGATCGATTTACTGCTTCTACTGCGCAATGGCTTATTTTTTGATCGCGCCCTTTGCGCTCAATAGTAGTTGGGCGTAAAATGTAGATTATTGTTATATGGTTTGTATTTTGGAGTTTCTGTATTTAATTAATAGATACATTTGTGTGCATATAGCTTGTCTTTAACAATCGATTAAATATTAAATAAAATATTAATATATTGTATTTTTATTTGATATATTTTGCACTCAAGATTTCTTAACATGATAACAAACTTAATACGCTAAACAACAGCAAAGGATTAAACCAAAAAGTATCTCACTACAATAAGATTGTGGTATTTGCAGTTATTTATTGTGAGGTCACCATTTTTCAGTGAGGCATCAATGCTCTAAATTCAGTCGAATTCAGCAACTGCGCAGATATTGCAGTCGAAAAAACTTACAAAACAGTCATGCTGTTTTTAGCTGCTGGCTGCATTTTAATATGATCCTGCCTGTATAGTCCAACTTTACTTAATCTAAAAATTAACTCTCGACCTTCTTTCTGCCCATAAATATGGGAAAGTATTACTTCAAAATCAAATTTTATAAATTCAGCCGAAATGAACATTTGCAAAATATTGAATAATTAATTAATTAAGTTTTTAACATATCTGCAGAGTAACAGCCACATGAAAATCCGAAATTCAATAGGGATCCAAAATGGGATTTTTTTTTGGATTTACTGGCTCCTCTCTAAAATTTTAAAACTTATATTTTATTGTTAATTTAACATTTTCACTACTTCAAATTTTTATTTGATTTGGTACAACGAAATAATTATTTACCATAAAATTTGATATTGCAAGAATAATACCCTGCGACAAACAAAAAACTAGATAATCGCGAATTCGAGATTATAGTGTTATTTTTTCAGCCTGTCACAACACGATGTTAATGTTTTTAGGATTACCTCGTTTTATAACTTGATTATTGTAACCTACTTGCACAAACTCGATAAACATAAAATACAAAAAGGAGACAGCAAATGTAAGTTAGAATTATTTTATTTTGTGGTCATTTTTAAAATGAAATTGAAATGGCGATCTAAGATTATCGTGATAATGAATGTGTATATATAAATATCGAAAATATTAGTTTAGATATTCGCTTAGTAATTTGAACCAATTTTCATTCGACATCATTTCAATCGAAATTACAACCAAAAATACAGTGAAGGGAAATTTTATATTGTGAGAAAATGCAATTTGTAAGCAAATTGACCAATTTGGATTTGGTTCTACTATTTTCTCCTATACGATTCTCAAAATAATTTAGATGTTGCACCTTTTGGATTTTGGGGTATCCATGAAAAATATTCAAGTGTGACTAGAAATGATCAAACAACCGATACACAATTGTTTACGAGAAACAAATGACAATAATACGTGGGACGTGTTTTAATTTACCAATCAATTAATACGTGTGATGTGTTTAAATTTACCAATTTATGTTAAGCATACCACCCACAAATTGGTGATCCTGACGTTATTTCATTGTAATAAATACTGAATTGTCAAATACGTTAGCGTTTCAACATGCTCTACCTACATGGCACGACTAAAAGGCATCAGGACACTCCCAACGTTATGCACTGTCGCCACAACTCCATAAATCCGAAGTAACGTCAATTTTTTTTTTTAAACAATAAAAATTATTTCTAGCGCATGTTTATCATACATGATAATCCCAGACTCCCAGGCCAGCTCACATATTCCCTTTGTTAAATCAATTTGATCTAAAATATAGAACAATAAAATTAATTTTACAAAAATTACTTTTTAGCTAGGTTCTTACACCAAAGAAGCATATAAAAGTCTTAACTTTGAGAGTATTAACCGCATATAACCATTTTAAGCATTTCTACAGATTTTACAATTCGGTATACTTTTCTTAAATAATTAGAATTATATAACCAAATAAAAATTGGTAAAACACAAATGTAATTTACCAGTTGTCCAAAAACAATCAATTTCAGATCAAAAAAAAAAAAGAAACATGTTTTGACATGTCAAGTGGAATGGACATTTGTTATCTTGTATGTACTGTGTGTGCGAATATAGTTGCACTAGTTGAATTGTCAATATAGTAAACATTAACAAAAACGCTAATGGATTTGTTTTCGATTTTATTTATGAATTGATCCATTTTTAGGATATTTAATTTTAAATAAAATCAATAAAATTGGAGCCGTGAACAAAACAAAATAAAAACATTCAAATTTAAAATCGATGAGTGCAGAAGAAATGTACATCACGATTCACATTTCACAGCTGCACTTTTTGTCTAGGTTTATCAATTATATTTATAAAATATATTTTCCTTATATTTGGGGTTTGACGTTTAAATATCGTTTGAATGACATATATGTGAAATAGTGTCAGGGTAGAAATCTGTACATTTTTAAAGATTTCAAGATGGTGAAAAAGATCTGTTTTGTGCCTATTCACCAGAGTCAACATTGAAACACATAATTTCTTCGTTTCTTACCTCTTTGCCAATAAACTGTTGGCAACAGAGGTAAGAAATGAGAAAATGATGTGTTGCAAGTGTTGGCTTCCCTCTAAACTGTATGCAAAGAAGCAAGAAACGACGAAGTGATGTGTTACATAGTTTTGACTGGTGTGAATAGGCACTTGGCTTGTAACGAGAGCACATCACATCTATCAAAAACTGTTAAGTGTTGTACTTAACTAGGATAAATGAATTTTAGCAAAATAGACATTTGATTGATTAAACCGAACGCATTTTATCGTGCTTTGCTTAACAATTATTGACAAAATTTGAACATGTTTATTCCATAAAAGTATTTTACTTCAAGGTCAATCAAAGTAAATGTACTAAAATTAAAAAAAAAAATTATCACTGTATTTTTACTGTACTAAATAAAATATTTTCTTAAATTTTTCACGAAACTTTACTTTTTCGCCATTTTAAAAACTGCGATTTTCCGGACTTATTCTCTCTTTATATAAAGTTTTTGTATATATATTTATATGTATACATTTATTTATGTTTTTGTATGTGGAAAACATCGAAAATGTTCACACAACAAAAAAAACATTTTAAGAAAAAATAAAGAAGTAATTTATCATTTTCGTTTTCTATATTTACCAAGGAACCCGACATATACACAGTACACACACAGGGACAAGATAGATAAGGTGTTTACTGCCCTCAAACATAAAAACAAAATGAAAAAAAAAAAATGTTTTTAGACCTTAATAAAATCACACACACAAAGTTGGGGCGCAAGGCAATGAACCACATGGAAATTAAATTTACCGTAATTAATTAATATTTTAATATTATAAAACACTAAAAAACTAATAAAATCACATTACTCATTTAACAAAAATCTATTTTAAGGTGCTTTAATTTGACGGAAACATTTTATTAACATAAAATAAATAATTTAGTTTTCAAAAAATATTTTTTTTAACTTGGTAAACCCATACACACTACACGCCAAAATACGGTGTTGGAATGGAATAAATAAAAAATTCAACCGAATATTTAAATTTGCAGAAGCGTAAAAGAGACAACTGATACATTTGTTTAACAGTTATGAAATGAAATAAAAAAAAGAGTGGACAAATACAAAATATGTACCCATAAAATATAGTCTACTAAATATAAGTTTACAATAATCTGCCTATTCGTAAATGAAAATATGTATTTGTACCTAATATCCTTGCTTCAGTGTTTAAAATTTTAAATTAATAGTGTTTAGTATGTTTTATAGGGAAAGCCATTTTCAATCTAAATAAATGTCAATCGTCCTATTTTCGACGGTCCGACAGACCAGCTTTAGAATCGAATGTCCCATGCCTTGGCGTTAAAATTTATTGTGAAAATAATTAGTCAAAACAGGCTAAAACAAAACTTTAATTGTGCCAGTTACAGTTGGATTTATTAAAATTATTACTAAAGATACATGTTAAACCGAAAGTGATCTGACTGAGTTTTATCTGAACGTGATCTGACTGAAAATTTGGGTTGGTGTTTACATGGGACTTTTTTATTTGATCTGAGCTGACAGTTCAAATGTCACTTTGTTTTAAAATTACATTTAAATTATTAAAAAATTATTTAAAATAATTTAAAAACCAGTTGGAAAATGTATAAAAACATTTTGCCCTATTAACAGTATGAAAAAATCTGTCAGTTCAACTAAACTAAAGTTTACATGTTTAACTCAATATACAAACTGACTCAACCAACCAAATTTAAGTTGACCGAACTCAGACTACTTTCAGAACACTTTCAGTCAAGTCGCCGTTTACATGTTGAATTTAACTCAGACGTTTTCAGTCAGATCACTTTCGGTTTAACATGTATCTTTAGTATATGTTATCGAGAGTTGGTTAAGAAATTGCACGAATTCGGAAGCGTTTCACCAATTAGTTAGAAATATTAAACTCCAAAGAAACTCATACAAAACAAAGAACATAATATACATATCTAGGCTAAAATAGTGCCAGCCTGTGTAATTAATTAGTAATTCACTTTCTATTGAAAATCATCAAACTTAAATCGGAGATAGAACTTTCGTAATAGAGCATGTATTTTGTTTCATCAGATAACAATAGCTCAAGTCTAGAATGGTTTGACCAGGTTTTGTACGTAAATAGCTATAATATTATGACGATATTTAAGCTGCGTTTTTTTATTCGCTCCGGATAGCTGCTATCGAGAGCCGTCATATAAAAAGCGGCTTCCGATAGCGCTCCATATAAATAGGTAGAGCCAAATATTTTTTATATGAAGTTTTTGCTAAACAATTGAATTAAAAATGATAGTTTGATGTTAAATAAGTTTAATTTACCAATAAATAGCGCGGCGTCAAATTTAAATTTAGGCGTAAAAAAATGACGGATCTCAATAAGCGCGTTTTTTTATTCGCTCCGGATAGCTGCTATCGAGAGCCGTCATTTTTATATGCCTGAATTTAAATTTGACGCGCTATTTATTGGTAAACTAAACTTATTTAACATCAAACTATCATTTTTAATTCAATTGTTTAGTGAAAACTTGATATAAAAAATATTTGGCTCTACCTATTTATATGGAGCGCTATCCGGAGCCACTTTTCATATGACGGCTCTCGATAGCAGCTATCCGGAGCGAATAAAAAAACACTTCAAATAGCAGCTATCGGGAGCGAATAAAAAAACAGCATTAGTAAGTTGCTGCAATTTTGATATTTTAATACATTTACAAGTCTTAACAGTATTAATATGAAACAAAATTAATTAGGTTGTGTATCTTTAATTGAAAACTTGGGCATTTATTAGATAACAATTGTTACTATATAATTTGAGTTTTTTTTTTTAATGAAACTAAACTAAAAACTATAACAATGTTAACAAAATTTTCGAAGAATATGGCTACTTCCAAGAATTCAGCTTCTGCGTAGATAATATTTGAAAACTGCAGAAATAATATTTGAAAACGCTGTAAAATCGACTGAATTCTTGAAAATACCCTATGATAGTCTTTGTAGAGTCGAACTATTTTTTGATAATTTTGATACTGTTTGTTTGTTTGTTTTTAAATTTGCTCAGGTCAGATCTTTCAATCCATAAGACCAATGAGTTATATTTTTTCAGAAAAAACCCACAGAAACTTCTCGATGGAAGTCCTGGGGCACTGGGGCCCTATTCTCGAATTCCACATCTATTTTCCACATGTGGACATCTGTCAAAATTCATAAAAATTGAATTGTTTGGTACTAAGGGAATATTTCCGAATGGAGTATAAGCAGGTGGAAGAAATTCCCCATATAGGAAAATGTCCATGCCCCATGTGTTTTATATACGAATTAAAATTTCCGAACGTTTTGATGAATTTTGACATATGTCCGCATGTGGAAAATGGATGTGAAATTCGAGAATAGGTCCCCTGATGGGGCCCTATTCTCGAATTCCACATCCATTTTCCACATGTGGACATCTGTCAAAGTTCACACAAAAACGTTCGAAAATTGTAATTCGTATATAAAACACATGCGGCATGGACATTTTCCTATATGTGGAATTTTTCCACATGCTTATACCCATTCGGAAATATTCCCTTAGTACCGAAAAAATTCAATTTTTATGAATTTTGACACATGTCCACATGTATGTTATTTCACAAAAAGTATTAATTGATGTATTTTATAGTTATTGGTAATATTTAATAGTAATTTTTATATTTATTATAGTTATTTTTGTTAAAAGTGTGTTCACGTTGTAAAATGGCGTAGATTCATATCGTTAGTGCACGATAAATTATGGATCGCTCAAATAATATCGAGTAGATCCTGAATCTTTTTTAACGTGTTTTTTATAAATCGTAAAAACGGCAATTCCTTCGCTCTATGCACGAAATTATGGGCCTTTTACGAAATTACGCATTACCCGGAACCACTTATTACGACTTAAGTTATCCCCTTTTTTTAGGTTTACTCCGTAACGCGTACAGAACAAGACCCCTAATTTTGATACTGCCTATGAAACAATTGGGCTAAAAATTGGATTTGACGATTTGGAACGTCGGTCGACATCACTTGCATGTGGCAAGGCAACGCTTTAAAAATACCCTGTTGTATCAATCACGGTGTTGCTCTGTTATACCTCACCGTGATCATCACTTTATACCATAATTCGTAAAAAAACGAATAAAGTGCGAACATTGTAATTTACTCCAATGAAAAACAAATTTAAAAAGCCGAAGATTTTGTTTTTTTATGTGTTACAGAGCATTCACAATGCAAAAACTTTACTTTTGACTTACAGGTTTCTATAGATCTAAATAGAAAGTTCGTAATCTTTAGGTTGGATATTTATTTTCATATGGTTAAAGATAGTTTCATGTAAACCAGGTAGTGTTTTTTCCTTAGCACTCAGTTAAATCTAACATACTGTGACGGTGATATCTAGGGTGTGATAGAATAAGTTAAATTAATAGTTCAATGTTTTTACTGTACTAAAATGGAATTTCCATGATAAAAATGTTCTAAATGTTTCTACGCTATTCTAACTGGAAAAGTCATGAGCTTTCTAGAAGTTTGGTTTGTGTATATAAAAAGGCGAACGAAGTCGAATTGGATTAGCAGTATTTGGTAAGCGATAGTGTGAAGATTAAAAAGGAATTAAAAAGTGAGTTAAAAAGTGTTTTAGTGGAAATAAAAATTATAAGTGTATAGTAAAATTTGAGAATAATTTATATAAAAGTGATTTTGTGAATTTTTATTAATAAACTGTGTTGTAATAATTCTTGTGTTAACTAACTAAATTCGTTGGTGATAAATTAAATTGATTTTGTATTATTCACAATCCAGTGATACGAACCTTAATTGACAAGGCAAAAACGTAACCAATACTCTAGCGTGATTACTTGTTATTTTTAATGAATAGAAATAAATAAGAATGAAAATTTTGGGAAATGGGTCTACAGATTGTCTACAGCTCATTTTTATGTACAAACAATAAATTCATTTAATTTACTCAAAAAAATTACTAGTAATCACATTAAATCCAGCAATAACCATAGGCTGAAGAAATTACACAAATAAGTATATCGTGAGCGTGTTTATTTTTGACGTTTCTTTCTTATTTAGGATATATAATTTGGACCAATCAGAAGAGACGTCGAATTTACGAAATACGCAAATACCAAAATGCTCGTGAGCGGTTATGTAGCAAATAAGTAGCATGATGTAAACGCAAATATGTTATTTGCCCCATGCAAAACGGTAAGACCGGAATTTCGAACATTAAAATACAATTTTTGGCAAAGTTCTTTCACTTTGCAATATCAAAATTATTAACAAATAGTTCAAATTTATAAGTTACATCTTATTCTTAGAAAATTTTAAAATTGATTTAATTTCATTCCGACCATGTATTTCCCACAAATGACCCAGAAAAAATGTACGCTCTTATTGCAGGATGTCATTCTTGTAGCATTATACTCGTCAAAGGTAAAGT
The DNA here is from genome assembly GCA_958295665.1 of Tipula vernalis. Lineage (NCBI taxonomy): Eukaryota > Metazoa > Arthropoda > Insecta > Diptera > Tipulidae > Tipula > Tipula vernalis. The sequence continues at coordinate 1,795,294 of OY282561.1, forward strand.
TTCCCACCATTGTAGAGTTGCCACCATCGTAATACATTCTTTACCTGTACCTGCCACGTCGGCATACACACCGTTAACTAGGGACTCTGCCTAATGACGAAATTATTATGTTGCCCATCGTCACCACGTGGAGGTGCCCTCACCATAATCATAAGTATGTATGTATATACAATTAGTCTCTTTCATTTTTTAATGTTAAATGTATATTCATTTACCTACTTATAATGGTTTAGCATAAAACGTAGCAAATGACATTACCTTATCTGCATCACAGCATGAACAACTATTTTGCATTAAAAATGTCGAAACAAAAAGTCCAAATCAGAAGAAATTAATACATACTTGCAAGTCATTAATTTTGTATAAACGATTACAAACGCGGTTACTGTATTCAACAGCCTACATGAGAGGGCGAAGGTTCGGAGCTTGCGTAGAGTTTATGAGGTTTAACGGCTTAGTTTAAGAGGTTATGGGATTTTTAAGCATTCGTTATAGAGATATGGGGTTTAAAAGCTTACATTATGGAAGTTATATGCTTTTACAGCTTACTTTATAGAGCTATGGGGGTGAACAGTTTTCGTTGAAGAAGTTGTAAGGTTTGAAAGCCTGGTTGGTCATGAAGTTACATAGTTTTGAGTACTCGAGTTAAGCTTCCGTTGTAGAGGTTATAAAGCTTGCTAGGGGGTTTAAAAACATTTGTTATAGAGGTTACGGGGTTATAAAGCTTGCTATGGGGTTTAAAAACATTTGTTATAGAGGTTACGGGGTTCTGAAGCTTGCGTTATGGGAATATAAGGTTTAAATTTTACATCATGAGTTAATAGTGTTTTCAATGTTCAAATTATGAAGTTATATAGTTTTGAATACCCGAGTTGTGGTGATATGGGCTTTAGCAACTCAGTTTATAGGATTATGGGATTTTAAAGCTATCATTATAATGGTTGTGGGGTTTGAGAGTTTATTTTATGAGACTTTAAAACATCTTTTTCAGGTTTGATATAACACGATCAACGACAGAAGTTTTGATTAACACGGTTTTTTTACACAAGGTAAAAGGAAAAGTATAAAAATGAGTGTGAATAACATACATATTTATTAGTCGCGATTAACACGGTTTTGAGTTACACGGTAATTTGGCGGAACGTAATTACCGTGTTAATCGAGGGACTGGTGTATTCTTCGACGATCGAGAGTTCGCATAGAAAAGTAAAATTTGTTATTGTTGTTTTAATCAAATGTATCTTTATCGTAATCTAAGCCCAGTAAGTGAAATTTATCCAAAGAAGATTATTATTAGTTCAAAATTTGGAAAATTTATGTAATTTTTCGAAATGAAAATGGTCAAATCAAGCGTTAAAATACATTAACACAGCAATGGCAATTCTACTCCATTTTATTAGCGTAAATCTTTAGTTTCAAAAGCCGCGGTGTTTTTTTAAAGTAGGCCCGTTTACGAGACCAAATTTTTTATATGTATAGCTATGGAATCATTTTTGGACTACTTCTTCAATCCTTTAAAACTCAAGGGAGTTCCTTTGTCCACCTTCATAGCCAAAATCTTCGATACTTTTTTTTATTGAGTGAGTTGAAATACTCTTATGATAAGTTCTAGTTTTAGCGTTTTTTTTCCATATTTGACCACATATTTTCCAATTTTAGATGAATATTTTTGGTTTTTTAAAACCTAAAGATTCCAGGTATTATGAGTTTTCATATAAAGATTTCGAAATGATTTTTTATACTAATTTTGTATTATCTAAGTAAAATCTTTGGGGAATTATTTCACAACGTTTTTACCCATTCGGAAATATTGCCTTACTAGGGAAAAATTTTCCTTAGTAAGGAATTCAAGAATACGTGATTTACAATTTCCAAACGTTTACTAAATTTTTTTGATAAATATACACACGGGAAAAAGAATGTAGCATTCAAGGTAAAGGCCCGTGGTAGAATATTTCACACATACGTAAAAATACCTATTTTAAGATACTTGCATAACATCAGGAACGACATTGGAAAAAATACCATAGTATTGAGTTGAAAGGCATATTCGATTGAACTCTTCACATCAGATAATTTAGTTTCTCTTCACTTAATTGAGCTACTGAAGAGAAGAGACTGTTCGATTGATACTCTTTACTTCAGAAATGTGTCAAAATAAAACTAAAATACTTTAAAAAGATTTTATATAATAAAACACAATATTTTGGTTTGTCACTTTCTTTAACGTGATATTTATTTCATTTGAAAATGAAATTACGATTGTTTCGGATGTTACCACTTTATGAAATTTCAAACAAACACTCAATTTGATAAAGGAGTAACATCAGAAACGATCGTAACTTCATTTTCAAATAAAATAAATATCACGTTAAAAAAGTGACAAAACCAAAATATTGTGTTTCATTATATAAAATCTTTTTATTTGTGATATTAGTCCACGAGTAAACAACAAATATGTTAAGTTTAAAATACTTTGTTTCAATGTGTCTTGTATTTAGAAGAACTGTTTCAAAAATAATTTTCCTGCGTTCACCAAAAATCAATTATATTTGAAATTTTTCTGATTATTTTATTTACGGTTTTTGCTAAAGACAAACGGTAAAAAAAATATTAAAAGATAATTTATTAATAAAAGGAGAAAAACAAACGAAAACAAAGAAATTCTAAAATATAAAAACAAACTCATCTGAAGTAACTGCACGAGCAAAGTATCTCTTCAGTTAATTCAGTTGCTTAATTTTAAACTAAAGTGAAGAGTTATCAATCGAAAAGTCTCTTCACTTCTGTTACTTCAGATATAGCTCCTACTTCAGTTAATTCAGTTCCATCGAGTACGCCTGAAATTAGTCGCTGTTGGTTTTTGATTAAAATATTTGTCATTTTGTATGTCGTTTTATTTGTGATATTTTTCTTTTCATATTTGACTGTTTGTTTTGCGATTATTCTGAGATTTTAAAAGTGTTGGATTATTTTTATGAGAGATTTTAAAAGTGTTGGATTATTTTTTGATCTAAATGGGTCTCAGCTAAAATTATTATAATTATTTAGGCCACTGAAATACAATGTTATAATTTAAGTTGCTGGCATTGCCGCGAGAGTAAAATGATGAAAAATAAATGTATTATGCAACAAAAAGCGTTTTAGTAAAAGTTAATTAAAAAACAAAACAAATTCGAATAGTAAATTCAAGAATTCGGTATTAATAAACAAAACGTTGAAGCATGCTTACACCACTGATATGATTGACGAGTCGGTCGATAATCGACATGACTCTGTGTTGCCTTTTCGTTTTTCATTTTGCCAATATCAACTGAAAAAAGATCAAAGGAAACACGGAGTCGTCTCGATTGTTTATCAACTCGTGTATCAAAATAATAGGTGTGTTAAACTTGCTGCATGAAATGTGCCAATTGAGCTCGTCAAACATTTACAACTTAACGGAGTAAAAAATATGTTACCTCGCGACAGTGAAACTGAAACAGCAAAATTATTTTTATTTTTTTTCACTCTACAATAACTAGGCCTCACGAGCATTTTCGTATTTGCGTACATATTTCGTAATTTCGTAAATTTGACGTCTCTTCTGATTGGTTCAAATTATTTCTCCTAAATAAGCAATAAACGTCAAAAATAAAAACGCTCACAGGCTACTTATTTGCGTGAATAATTTCGTAAGAATGTTTTTCAGCATGCGTTAAAATCTTAAAATTATAGATTGAAACTAGACAAATTCCTTGTGCTTTTTTGAAAAACAAACTAATTGTTGAAATATTGTTCATGGTTTTTGTATGAAGAGGTACAACAATTTTTTGTTGTGATTATTACAAATATTTATTGAATGATTTCTATTAAAAATTTAATTGATGTCTTCCTGCTAAGCTAAGCCGGTAAATTGTTTTATGAAAATCAAGTATAAAAATAAAAACGCAAATAAATAGAAAATTCGTAATCTTTAGGTTGGATATTTTGTCGTTTGAGTTTTTTCTTTAGATTTATTTATTAAAATTAAATTTAACGTTTTAAGATAGTTTCATGTGAACTAGGTAGTGATTTTTCCTTAACATTCAGTTAAATCTAACATATTTTAGCTGTTTTTACATTTTCATGTAACACGTAAGAAAAACAAACTGAAGGCAATCAACAGTAAAGTTAAGTACATATAAACAATAAATTAATTTAATTTACTCAAAAAAATCACTAGTAATCACAGAAAAAATTTTAAATCCAGCAGTAACCATATACGATGAAGAAATTACAAAACTAAATAGCCTGTGAGCGTGTTTATTTTTGTTATTACTTGCTTATTTAGGGGAAATAATTTAAACCAATCAGGAGACGTCAAATTTACAAAATTACGAAAAATGCAAATAAGCAAATACGAAAATGATCGTGACGAGCCCTAATATTTATTTGTCTTCTGACATCTGGACATCGATTTTGGTCGTAAAATCAGGATTGAGGATTGAAAATTTTGTATATGTACATGGAGTATAATATACATTTTGTTATTGTGTGCCGCCAAGTATTTTTATTGTATTAGTGCATTTTCTCATGATGATTTAAGTATCAAAAAATGCGCGATGCGGGTGAAATCGGTTCAAATTTTTGCTGCTTTCACTCGCCTTGAGTTATTTTTCCCTATCTTCTAAAATGAGGAATACACGTTTTTCTATCTATTGTTGTTGTAACCGAGACATTCATTTTACTTCGTTAATAAAAATCCAATAAGATCGTGATCGTCAATATAAAAAACAAAAAGCAACTTAAATAAATGGTTTTTTAATTTATACATTCTTCGTCGGCCACATCCATAATATTTTTACCTTTTTTTTTTTGGAATTTGTTGTATTTTTTGAGTTATGTGAGAATAAACATTTGAAAAATAAAAAAAACAATTCAGTGTCATCTCATGCGTACGAAAGGAAGGTTGTACATATTTTTATTTCCAGTAATTTTCTGCAAAATTTAAAACTAATAAAATGGTTAATTGAATAATGATTTAAATATAAATGAATATTAACTAAAAATGGAAAATAAGTCAGAAAAATATTTATAAACTATAATTTTATTAATAATTTTAAATAATGACAAATCACATGACGTACATCCTCCCTTTCCTGCGCTTGAATTAACACTAAGTCAAAATCACTAGTTTACTTCTTATATTTTTCACATTATATTTTATATCCCTCTTATTCGTGTCATTTTATCTCTTTTATTTGCATCATGTTAAACAAAAAATTTGACAGTGTCAATCAAATGTGCGATTTTTAATGTTTCTTGTTTAACATGGAATAAGAGGGATAATGTGGAAAATATGAGAAATAAATTAGTGATTTTAACTTAGTGTTAATTCAGGAAAGGGAGGATGTACGTCGTGTGATTTTTCATCATTTAAAATTATTAATAAAATTATAGTTTAAAAATATTTTTCTGACTTATTTTCCATTTTTAGTTAATATTTATTTATCTTTAAATCATTATTCAATTAACAATTTTATTAGTTTTAAATTTTACAGAAAATTACTGAAAATAAAAATATGTACAACCTTCCTTTCGTACGCAAGAGATGACACTGGAATTGAATTGTTTTTTTTATTTTTCAAATTTTTATTCTCTGTTTTTCTCTATTCTTTGGACACCAATACAATTTACCAATACTATTACCTTCCGGTAATTCTCAACTCAATCCTCAAATTGCGACCAAAATCGCTGTCCTGGAGTGGGATTTTGCACAAAAGGCGAGAAGAGAGTTTATCTATCTTTTTAAAAGAATAAGTTTTTACTCCATTTCATTCGGTCTATGTCGCTCTTTCTATTGCGATCGCAGTCAATTATATTATGTATAAGAGCTATCTCCTTTTCTCCGCTTCGACCACGTACCTTCTTTGGTGAGAGACACAGACGAATGATAGTTGAAATAGAATATCATTTTATTTTAGCTAGATGAGATCACATTAATAAAATATATTTCTTTTAAGCGAAATAGTGTTCATATTCCGTTTAAGTAAAAGAGACACAAACTCGCTTCTCGCTTTTTGTGCAAAATCCCAGTCCTGCTTTATAATTTTTTTTTTTTTTTTTTTCAAACATTTGCATAAAAACCAGAAACAAACTACCAGTATAACATTTTTAATTTCGTTAAGTTGCCATTTACCTGACGAGCTTAATAGACCTTTTTCCTCCAAAAATGTTGACACTAAGTAAATCGAAGCCGTAGGACAAGCAAATAAGAATTTTCGCTGTAAGTCAAAAAAATAAGAAAAACGTGTCTTTATTAATATAAAGACATTTCATTTTTGGCCTAAAACACAGAAAAGAAGATATCAACATGACCCTACGCCTTCGCCTGTCAATTTACGTCATTTGACTTTTGAGGAAAAAGATCAATTATTGACAGATCCCTTGCAGCAAGATTTAAGCCTGTCGCATGAAAATGGGTGAGCAACCCATGTGGAACAAAACAAAGTTAAAAATGTGTGATCTCATAACAGTAAACCAATAGACCATGTTTACCGAAAGGAGGCAGATCGAGCGAAAGTAGTATAACGATAAATATATTTGCCGCTAGTTTCACTACTAAAGCACAGAATACACAGAAGCGACATATTGCGTTGTTTATATGGAGAAACGTGGACTTATTTTTTTGACCTTGATTTGGCGAAGGTAAGATTTTCAGTGTTAAGTTGTAGTTCAGTGGCTGAAAATTCAAAATTAACACCTAAAATATAAGGTAAGAGCAAAACTTTCTTGGTCCACGCAATGTCCCTTCTGGTTGTTTATTATTCTGTGACTAAAGTAGAAGGAGAGTACTTCACGTTTTTCAAAAGTTGGCATCACTAAACGACAACAATGGTAAACTCTTCGCTCATTTGCCACTACGTATCGTACCTTCCCTTTTCAAATACAAAAATGGATACAACCGATAATTTATTTAAATATATATCTTATAAATAATTTAAACTAAATAAAATGATTATTAAATTATTTTGGAAAATATTAAAAATTAATTAAAAGCAAGAGGGGCGAAAACAACTGGAACAAAACATTTACTAAGATTATTAATGATTGATTAATTCGTAAAAAACTGCTTTCTATTATATTAGTGACAACTAGTGGCATCATCGGGAAGGCTTTGTTTTCTAACAGATTACACCGTTTGCGCAAGTAGTATTTTCTTGACAGTTTGACATGATCTATTCTTTTCTTTTTTAGCTTTTTTTTTTCTTTGTTGCTTTATGCCTGTATTACACTATGAATAATTGAGTGAATTGACATCAAGTCGAAAGAAGACAAAAAAAACTAATCCATTAGAGTGACAAGATTTTATGGCTAAACTTTGACATCAAACAAAAACATAACCAATAATTATTAAAAAAATTAAGTATTAGCATTGATTCGATTATTTGTACATCTCGAAATTATCTAAAAAATTAATTATTATTAATACTCTTATCAGAATTATTATTTTTGGATATTTTCCGTCATAAAATAAAAAATTATAAAAATCTTTACCTTAAAATCGCCATGCTATTAAAATTATTAGTGTGTGCGAGAAATATTTTTCATCGTACACAATATTTATGCAGATGTGTCAGTTCAAATGTTCTCGATCTGGGGTGGGATGTTATAACATTATCACTTTCGATTCGAATCCGATAGAGTTTATATCTTTTGTTTCAAGAATAAAATTGTACTCTATTTCGCTTTTTGATTACGCTTTTTCTATTGCGATCTCTTTTTGTTGCGTACTTTTCCTTTCCTTCATATCGATAAAGTATCACTAAACAAAAATTTGAGTGATAAATAATCATGAATATAAGTAAAAATAGAATGTGGTTTTATTCGAGCAAGCTGAGACAGCAAGAAAAAAAAAGCATAATTAAAAAACGAAATAGATTACATTTTTATTCTTGAAACAAGAGACATAAACTCTATTGAATTCGATTGAAAGTGATGTTAGAACATCCCACCCCTGATACTTTTTGACCATAATGCCTGTATTCCACTGTGAATAATTGACTGAACTGACATCAAGTCAAAAGAGGGCAAAAAAAAACTAATCCATTAGAGTGACAAAGAAAAAGCATCTTTTTTTTTATCAAGATTTTATGGTTAAATTTTGACATCAAACAAAAACATAACCAACAATTATTAAACAAATTAAGTATTAGCATTATTAATTCGATCATTTTCACATCTCAAAAATATCTAAAAAATTAATTATTATTAATGCTCATATCAGATTTAGCATTAAAACCGCCATGCTATTAAAATTATTAGTGTCTATGAGAAATATTTTTCATCATACACAATATTTATGCAGATGTGTTAGTTGAAATGATCTCGATTTGATACTTTTTGACCATAATTATGGTGATCCACTAACACAAACACACATTTTATGTAAGTCAAATCTTGACTGACTTCTAGTTTTCTGTTTCGTTCACACAACCACCGTTTTATCTCATTTTATTTTGACTGACAAACATTTTATCGCAATGGAATTCAGGCTTTAAATATTTTTTGGTTCTTTGTGGAAATGGAATTGATATTTCTGTCAAGAGATCACACATTTTTAACTTTTTTAAGTTGCACATCCATCGCTCACATATTTCCCTGCAACAGGCTTTATTTAGCACATTCGAAAAAAGACCATAGAAATATATAGCAAAATTTATTTTTGTTATGTTGGTAAAAAATTTAATGAAATTACAGTGCATTCACAATGAAAAACTTTTTACTTTTAACTTGCAGGTTTGTATGAATTTCCAAAATAACGAACAAAAATTTTTATTCGTTAAGGTGGAAATTCATACAAACCTTGTAAGTCAAAAGTAAAATGTTTTGGCATTGTGAGTGCTATGTTACCTTGCCCATACAAAAAGTTAAAATATATCAAATTCCATATCAAAAAAATTCGAAGACGCATTTTGATGGATAATAAATCGAGATTCATTTAAAAGAATTTTTTTTAATTTAATTCTATGTAAACATGTTTGTTTTAAAAATTCATGGGATGGAAAATGTATTCCATTTATTCCAATCCGTTCTTTTATTACATTACGTACGGAATATTCCGAGATCACGTGATCAATATTCTCTTCTGTTCTTTCTGTGGAATGAATAAAAGAAAATACCCACAATGAAAAAACTTTTTACTTACAGGTTTGTATGAATTTCCAACATAACGAACACAAATTTTTGTTTGTTATGTTGGCAATTCATACAAACCTGTCAAAAGTAAAAAGTTTTTTCATTGTAATTGCTCGGTAAGAATTTTTACAACACGAATATAGAACAAGTGGCTAGATAGAGGGGCTTATATTACTACAAATCACTTTATGGTTGCTACATAGTTCGTAAATAAATACTGTGGTATTTTTTCCAATGTCGTTCCCGATATTAAGCAACTACCTTTTAAAGGTGAGAGAATATGAAGCGATACTTGTGCAATACTTGTATGAACAGATACAAAATTTGGTAGATTATCGAGTTCTACGTAGTATATATATATATATATAGGTAGATACGTGTATATATCTATATATATATATATATATATATATATATATATATATATATATATATATATATATATATATATATATATATATATATATATATATATATATATATATATATATATATATATATATATATATATATATATATATATATATATATATATATATATATATATATATATATATATATATATATATATATATATATATATATATATATATATATATATATATATATATATATATATATATATATATATATATATATATATATATATATATATATATATATATATATATATATATATATATATATATATATATATATATATATATATATATATATATATATATATATATATATAGGTAGATACGTGTATATATATATATATATATATATATATATATATATATATATATATATATATATATATATATATATATATATATATATATATATATACATATATATATATATATATATATATATATGGATTTAGTAAGTAGTTTAGGGACTGTTCTTTTCTTATGTGTAATACCACTCACACTAATTTACCCATCAGTTGTTTGTTGACGCACTATACATGTAGATTTATATGAACTATTTAATATCTTTAGAGGGAACTACAGTATATAATAATTATGCAAAATATTACAGAATTAAATTATAAATAATTTATATTTACCAAAACAATATTAAAATAAATAAATTTAAAAAAATCTAAAAAAATATTTTTGTTAAAGTTTCACCACAATTTGTTATCACACAATTTGCAGGTTAGAACTATTGTAGTTTTTGACAGATTAAATCCCACTCAACCATCTAAATTAATTATTCTACGATAGCGCCAGCTGTTGTTTAAATATTTTACATACATAACCCTGTAAACAATATAAAAAAAAAACTACCCTCTAAACAAAAAATGAGATTCTTAAAAACCGATACGATTACCTTACGTAAACGATATATATTTTTTATATGACACAAATACATTTTTACCCCAACTCCTACTACAGCCAAATAAAAAATCGTACAGTGCATTTTTCTCGTTATTTCTTTTCGAGTCTGTCGAAAAACAAAAGCGGACGCGATATGGCTGATTATACATTGTGGTGTAAAAAAATAATTCTGTACTTGAAATAGGCTGTTTCGGTTTATAACTACATAATATAAATTCATTATTTGCTGATTATTTCATATTATTTAGTAATTTGTCCTTGAATTAACATCTGAAAGTCATTCAAAAGAAGAGGTTAAAGTTTCTATCTGAACAAATAATTTTGCGATATTTCCGAATCCGGGGTCAAAAATAGCTATTTCTATTTAAAAAATTCAATTTGACCTTCAAATGATCTTGAAGGTCGAAGTCAAGATCGAATGAAGGTCACCATCCGATGTCCCCCTCGACACTTAACAACTTTCATTATAGGTAATTTTCTCCTATCTAGCAACGTTCTCGAGATAAAAGCCTGGCATTTTTTAAGTAAGTAACCCTATACAGGGTGTCCCACTGGGACTAGTCCAAACGAGTAGGGCATGTAGCTGGGTAAATATTATGAAAAAAAGTCCACTACGCATATGACCGGAAATGAACCGTTACTCACTTCAATTGCATTTCAAAATTGTTAGCATGGTACTGCCTTGAATGATGTAAATGCCAATAACTCTTCTAAAAATTAAGATAACTCAATTGTTTTTCTATAATTTTAAAGGCAAAGAGTGCTTCTTTCTTCTCTGGAAGTAGGAATATCATGCATCGTATTTTCCATAAAGAAAACATTGGTGGAATTAAAAAAATTGTGCGAGAAATAACAAAAAATTAATTAAACTCATTTTTTCTCGAAAAACTCACTTAATAATTTTTGTTTTTTATTTCAAATTTAAATTTAATAGACTATTTTATACAAAATTTGCTTTATCATTTTTTATCTAATCATGTATTGTTTTTGAGATATTAACGTTTCAGTGTAGTACTTAATAATTTATTGTATGCATTTCTAAGTAAGGGTGGGTGTATGCAGACCAGAACACTTGAATTTACTGACATAACAAAAATATGTTGGTTCGATTAGGGTTAAAAACAAAAAAAAATTGCTTATGTTTGTGATACGACGCGCAATTGTTAAATCGTAAAATTATTTTAATTATTTAGTTGTTTTATGTTTTATTACTTATTATTATTAATAGATCATCGTATTTTTTATTATATTCTAGCAGTTTTATTTAAATTGAGGTTATATTTTACTACTGTCACAAAAATTTGCGTTCCATTGAACATCTACTCGCAAGGTACTTGGCAGTAGCAAATTGTTTCCAATGGAACACAGTGAATATATCATTTCAGATGATCATAAGATTGATTATTCTTTTTGTTGATCGCCATATATGTTATTGTAATTTTTCCAGCGATATTATGTCTAAAAAATTGTGATTTTCAATCAAACTCCATGAAAATTACGGGATAGACCACCGAAATGTCGGAATAATTTTTTGTTGTTGTTGTTGTTTGTTCTTGATTTATTTTTTACCGTCCTACTTTACGCCTGGAGTAGCCAAATCGAGGACGGGCGGCTACAGATCCGTCTTTGAAAACCACCTGCACATTGCATTGCTTCATGCCAACCTGTAGTGCTGACATGAAAGGTGGGTTGGCCCATGGATTCTGCACTCTCAACAGGGGGTCATAGATGTGTTCATCTTCATCACCGATCGTAATCAGATGATGAAAAATCCCTTTTGCATCCCGCCCCTATAGGGATTCGAACCCGGTACCTCCCGATCCAACCGGAATAATTTTTTTGAAAAAACAAAAAGCTAGATACCAAAACAAAAATTTATTATTAAAATTAATTATAAAATATAAAATAATATTTAAAATAAAATAATAAATTTAATTGAAAGAATTAAAACGAATTTTTTTAATATTCACTGCGTTCCATTGGAAACAATTTGCTTTATAATTGCCGTCGCCTCCTGGTCCACGCTCATTGAGCGGGTGTTAATAAGTGACCTAGGTATAAGGCGGGTCACGCTAAATGATGGGAAATGGGCCGGATTAAGGTGTAAAGCGACCCGTGCTGACGATCTGCCAGGCTGGGGGCCCATTTAACAAAGCCCAGTCGTGAACGGAGCCCTCTGGGTACCTGGCGACCTCCAGTTGTAATTAGCCTTACTTGCGTATACGGTTCTCTGCGCAGGCTGACCGTTATTTCTCCGATACTCGTGCGAATCATAATGGACAGATCAAATAATAAGAAAACCAAGGACACCGGCTCTCTTCAAAAGCCGGTATTAGCGATGGGAGGTACCTCGAACCAGACGGGTGGGGCCTCTAAGGTTGCAAAGGTGGTTGACTCCAGGGCACCAGTCCCGGGAGTTAGCGGTACCAACGCAGCACAGGGGAGTGGGACGAGAGACATTCCTCCGGCGAAAAGGCGGTACAGAAATCGCCGCTCGGCATTTCGAATTCTCGAGAAGTGGGCTGCGACCCCCGAGGGGCACCTCACGGAAGAACAGAGAACATCAGTAGTTTGGGGAAGGAGCACTGTGGGCTGCGGAAGCTCGGAAAGGGACCATATGTCGAAAAGACAGCGGTCCCAGGACGAGGTGGAAGTAGTCAACCGCAAGCGGGCCAAGTTGCTGACTGACACGAAGCCGAGCTCTAACTTAGGGACAAAGCTGTTCAGCGATGTCCTGAGGGAGAGTGTTGATGCTAGCCGTGATTGACGAAAGTCAAGAAGATGGGAGCATCACGGCGGAAAAATGGAGGTTGGTGTATAACGCACTCAACCTCGTCTTTTTAAAGGTCCTGGGAGAAAATCCAGGACCACTCCCATCCTGCAGAGATGCGGGATGGTATCAAGGGCGTGTGAAGATGACTGCATGCTCGGACTCTAGATCCGTGGATCTATATAAAAAGGCTATAGCCAAAGAAGGGGAGGTGTGCCCAGGCGCAAAGCTTACGGCAGTTATCCGGGAGGAAATCCCCAGCAGGCCGAGGGCACGTGTCTGGCTGACATCCGAACCGGCTAGCCCTGACGAGGCTTTGAAAATCATTCAGGCCAGTAACCCGAATCTTCCGACCGGAAATTGGAAGATCGTCAAGCAGGAGGAGGCGAAGGGGGGCTCGAAATTATCAGTTATGGTAATAAATAAGGAGTCCCTTGCCCTCCTGCACAAAACGAAGGGAGTAATTGACTTCGGATTTGGGTCAATTACTCTCAACGTTTATAAAAAGGATTGGGTGGAAGCGCATACGGGAGGCCAACCGGAGGATGATGGCAACCCGCCCAGGCCTGAAGGGGGTACCAGCAGCATGGTGGAGAAGCTGAGGGTAGGGGGGAGAGTGAATCCAACGACCTCGGTCTGGCAAGGATTCACTTGGAAGATGAGGAGGGGCACATAAGCGAAGGAGCTGGTGTACCTGTTGTGCACCATACGCTTCACATACATTCACTTCGAATAATAGTACTTAGAACTTGTTTTCTTTTAAGTTAACTTTTATTTTTTAGAATTTCACAATTTACTATAAGGTTAATTTAAGGTATAATAGTTTTAATTTAAGGTTAAATAATTATATAATTTTAGATAATGTTTTCAGCTGAACTTTGTTAACTCGACTGCCTGCTGCAATACTTTCCTCCTTCTTTCATTAGTTGTTGTATATGGTATTGTATATAATGAATTCAATTTGTATATATAAACATGTTGTATATAACGAATTACTAACAATAATTACAACGGTATATGAAAATATTTAGATACATCTATGACCTACAACAAAATTACCATCTCAGAGTTGCACAAACTACATTGAATTTTGTGCATCACAACAGTCCTCCCGCAAAAGTTTTAAATTATGAAGTAATTTATGCCAATTTATTAACCAATACAATATAATATAATTTTATAAGAATAAAAGAAATTTGAAAATTATACAATGTTTGTTTACTTAAATTTATAATTACTTAAAGATAGGAAAAAAAATCTAATAATTTAGTATTCATGTACCAACTGTAGAAGATATTCAATTCAAAATAACAATTTTTTTTTTTTTTTTTTTTTTTTTTTTTTTTTACATAATAATATATAATAGCACAATAATGACAAAATGACAATAATGATCAATTTCAATTATTCGACAAAACGTTTTAAATAATTGTTTTTTTTTTTATTTCTTAATGCTAATCAGGAACGGTTGATATTGATGAGTATATACTTGAATGTTATTGCGATGAATGCGTAATTGAAGTCCTTGAACCTTGATTATGTCACTAATAATGATCCGGTGGTTTGTAACATTCACGCACACTCGGCTTGATTGTATTTAGAAATCTGATGATTGCTGTATGTGCACATATGCAATTTGATAGTTGAAAATTCCATAAAATGAGGTATTCAGATTGAAGAGAATTATAGTTGATTGGTATCCAATATATGTTTCCAATAAATGCTTGTTGAATTTATAACATATAATCATATGATTCACGTAAACTAATTCAACGATTGCACGGTCTCAAACAGAATAACGTTGAACAGTTATTTATTGCGATTTTGCTGCTTACTACACGTACCGTGGTTACGAATAGATATGTGTATACATGAATGAAGTAATACTACATAATATTGCTTGTCTATTTAAGACGCGGTCGGAATATTCGAAGCTTTATGGATGTACGCGGTATATGTTTTATGCACGTTATCGTAATTGTCGATAATACGATATTTAATTTGTAACGTATATGATACCGGTATTATTGGTTTTCCGCTGTCACCATAAAATGTTGTGCACCATACGCTTCACATACATTCACTTCGAATAATAGTACTTAGAACTTGTTTTCTTTTAAGTTAACTTTTATTTTTTAGAATTTCACAATTTACTATAAGGTTAATTTAAGGTATAATAGTTTTAATTTAAGGTTAAATAATTATATAATTTTAGATAATGTTTTCAGCTGAACTTTGTTAACTCGACTGCCTGCTGCAATACTTTCCTCCTTCTTTCATTAGTTGTTGTATATGGTATTGTATATAATGAATTCAATTTGTATATATAAACATGTTGTATATAACGAATTACTAACAATAATTACAACGGTATATGAAAATATTTAGATACATCTATGACCTACAACAAAATTACCATCTCAGAGTTGCACAAACTACATTGAATTTTGTGCATCACAACATACCGATGGAAGAGGATGTCGGCAGCCTGGCCAGACGGGGAAGTACTGACAAGCCCTCTACAGAGGGTATGAGGGTTAGCGAGACGGGCGAATCCGGCGCATCCCAAAATACCGAGAAATAATATTCCTGCGGTAACAGGAATATACCATAGAGGTAGGTAAAGGTTAAAAGGTTATGATTAAGATAACTCAAATTAACCTTCACCATTCTAATGCTGCTTCGGCAGCTTTACTCCTCAGGCTGGCTAGTTCGGGTGAGGATGTGATACTAATCCAAGAACCTTGGATTAACAACAACAGGATCTGTGGCCTCAGAACCAAGGGGTACACAATTGTATCCTCTAGTAAGTCTGGGAAGATCAGATCTTGTATTCTTGGGAAAAATAATATTAATCCTTTCCTTCTCTCTCAATACAGCAATGGTGACACTACTGCAGTTAGCCTGGAAGTAGGCACTTGTATATTCTGGCTAGTTTCAGCCTACATGGGCCGGGAGAAGGAGGTTCCTCCTGGAGGAGCTGATCCATGAAGCGGAACAATCAAAGGTAGGTGTGGTACTGGGAGTTGATGCTAATGCGCATCACGCTATCTGGGGAAGCACAGACATTAATGAAAGAGGTGAGTCACTTTTTGATTATTTGATGAGTACTAACCTTTCAGTGTGTAATATTGGGAGGGAACCCACATTTATTATTAGTAACAGGCAGGAGGTTCTAGACGTGACCCTTGCCTCAAATAATATTCTTCATATGGTTAAAAATTGGAGGGTGGACACTCCCAAAGAACACTCCTTTTCTGATCATCGATATTTAACCTAAAGCCTCGATATTCACCCTGCTATCCGGGAAGCCTTCAGGAAACCTAGGCGGACCAACTGGAGCAAATAAGGGGAATTATTGGAGGATTTGTTGCCGTCGAGGGCTCTGGAGCCCCCGACGACAGTTGGGGAGCTGGAGGACATGGTGGCTATCATTACTAGTGCTGCCTGCCCTCTGGCTAAGCCTAGGGTAAGACAGAAACCAGTATGGTGGTCCAGGGAACTGGGAACCTATCGTAAGGCTTGTAGGACAGCCTTTAATAGAGCCAAATATACAAAGGAGGCTCAGGATTGGGACTCCTATAAGGAGAAACTCGGAATTTATAAGAAAGAATTAACAAAGGTACAAAGGAGGTCTTGGAGAATCTTCTGTGATAAAATGGAAGAGGTTCCAAAAGTTTCCAAAAGTACAGCTAGTCCCAGTTTTTTGATAAAACCGGACGGATCTTTGACAGCTTCTAGTGGAGAATCTCTGGAGCTTCTCCTCGAAACAAACTTCCCAGGGAGCTTTGAAGATCTGTTGGTGCATAGCAATCATCAGGAATCACTGTCAGTGTTCACAGAGGATATCGTAACCAGGAAACGAATCCTATGGGCACTGATGGGTTTTAAACCATTTAAATCGGCTGGTCCGGATCAAATTATACCAGCGGAACTTCAAAACAACTCAGTAATTATTCTTCCTTACCTGGAAGCTATATTCAAAGGGTGTTTGAAGCTGGGCTATATTCCTAGGTACTGGACGGAGGTCAATGTGGTGTTTATGTAAAGCTCATATTTCTATCCTAAGGACCTAAGACCAATAACTCTATCATCCTTTCTTTTGAAAACCTTGGAAAGGCTACTGGATGTATACATCAGAGATAAAATAGGTGCCAGGAAGTGGGCACCGTCTCAGCATGCGTACACAAAGGGTAGATCTATGGACACTGCTCTGAACGCCTTGGTATGTACGATTGACAAATCGATTAATTCGAAGGAATTCTGTTTGGTGGTCTTCCTGGATATAGAGGGCGCCTTTAATAATGTGAAAGCGGTGGCAATCAAGGGGGATTGTCATTTTTGGAGGTGGACGTTCCTATGAGAAGGTTAATCAATTATATGCTGGGAAGCAGGATTGTTAGCTCGAAGTTGGGGGACTCCACCATCAAGAGGCGAGTAACTAGAGGAACCCCGTAGGGGGTTCTCTATAACAATGGACCGTCACCGGTCTAAGTGTGCGTAAACAGCCACTCCAACCTAACCTAACCTATCCCTTCTGCCATCAGTGAACACTGCGCTAGAGTGATAGGTAGTGTTCACTGATGACAAGGGATACAAAATATCGATATCCGGATCCGGATATTTTTTGAGTAAAAAAACGAACGCCTTAAAAGGATCGGTATATTTTTAATGGCTGCATGATCTCTTCTCGGCAGAAGGGATAAAAAATATCCGGATTTTTTTTTGAGCAAAAAAAGGAACGCATAAAAAGGAACGGTATATTTTTAACTCTATTTTTATTTGAATTTTTTTGGAGTTTTTTTGACAACCGAAAATTATTTCTTTTATCGGCGTAAAATATTCCAAAATTTTTGCGAATTGAAAAATTTTAATTAAAATAATATGAAAAGCTACGATTTAAACAATAACATTAATAGAAAATAATCAAAACAAAGTGTGATGTTGACGTTTAAAATACCAAGTCAAGAACAAAAGTTGTTCACTCATGTCATAAAAAAAATTCTGATATTTTATTAAAGTGAAGTTAGCGGGAGTAACATCTGTCAAAAATGTCCGGATATTTTCTGTCAAAAGGACATCAGCGGGCCTATTCTCGAATTCCACATCCATTTTCCACATGTGGACATCTGTCAAAACTCATAAAAATTGAATTTTTTTGGTACTAAGGGAATATTTCCTAATGGGTATAAGCATGTGGAAAAATACCCCATATAGGAAAATGTCAATGCCGCATGTGTTTTATATACGAATTACAATTTTCGAACCAATTTTTGACAACTTTGACAGATGTCCACATGTGGAAAATGGATGTGAAATTCGAGAATAGGCCCCCAGGGAACATACGGAGCATTGTACAATATAAATATTTTGCGCCACGTATCTGTTTGGGGGGTAAAATAGAAATTCTTTCATTCCATTTTCACTATAGATAAATTTTATTATGCTTATTGATTATTGAACCAAAACACCTGGCCGCCATTTTGAAATGTGAAGAAAACCATGTTTTTTATTTATATACTTTCAGTACAATTCTTATATCGATTTATATAACGTGTAGTGGTAGTTTGGTCAGCGCTTAATGATATTTATCGTAAAATTGTTTTTTTTTTATTAGTTTTATTCGATTAGTTTTTTTATTTTTGGAAGAAAATTGTGTGTAACGAAAAGTTTAATTTATAAATTTATTATAGGTACTAAGTTTTAAAGTGTTTCTTGTGCATTAAATAATTTAAATGACTACTTATGGAAAACTACAATAGTTTAAAACCCAAATTATGAGGAAACTAAGTGGTGAGTCAAAATATCCTACCTATTTGTGCAGTTCTGAGAATCAGTGGTTTTCTACTTTATTGTTGAGTGGTTATAAACATAAAAACCACTTGAACTAAAAGCTGATTTGCATATTTATAAATAGTAATTGTTACTTATTTATTTCGATTTATAAATAGTGATATTTAATCATGTTAAGTGTATAGGTAACAATAAAATAAAATAAATATGGCCACCATTTTTAATGTTGTGCATAGTGAATTCACAGTTAATCTACATTCCTAATTTTTAGGTTTTGTGATTTTATTCTCAAAATAAACTAACTGTAATAGAATAAATTAGATATTTCGAATTAAATCTGGTTTATAATCCATTTGCTACAAAATCAGATAATTCGAATAATAATTTTTCATGACATATGGCGGGTTTCTAACAAATTTAAACGGCTTTATTGCACACATTTTTTTCAGTTCGTAGGTTTCTCCTTTTGTACGCATTGCATTTTACGGTAATTTGATAATTTTGTAACCTAATCCTACTTTATACCAAGATGCTTGATAAAAGATATTTTTTTTTTTACAAATCTATTTTTTTTATGTCTGTTGAACGTTCTGCTGCAATTTAACCAATTTTGTTTTAAACTTGCATACATTTGCTGAATGTAGTTGACGACTTCTTGGCGACGATATGACACCTACGCATCATGATTATTCATTTTAGTCCCACCAGCAACATCTATACACTCGAGCAATGATAAGTTTATTTAACGAAAGGTACATAAGTTCTTTCATATCCATTGAAGAACTAAATACTTTAGTAATTAATAGTTAATTTTATAAATGACCTTGAGTTTACTAATATATTTCTTATTTGCTTGCCCCAACGCCAATTCATTGTTTGAAATATTAAATCCTAAAGAAATTCTAATAAGATGCATGTATACAAACACATAAACAAATTACTGTTTTACAAAAATTTTTTTTTTTTTTTTTTTGATCTTTTTTTGTAAGAAACGAATAAAAAAAACTCGTTTTTATAGTTCTTTCCTTGTACCCCGTGTAATTAAATTTGTTATGTGGTAAAAGAAAATATCAAGAAGTAAGGAAAAGAGTATACTATAGCTAATGACAAAATTGAAATTCGTCTTATGTTAAATTCTTTCGGGTTACTCGAAATAAAGTAACTTTTTTATCTCCTAAAGAATATGAAAATATTTTTGTAGTTGTGTTGGTGTAAAAAGAGCAAAATAAAGTGAGGTTATGTTTTACTGTCAGTCAGATCAGTAAAACTTTTTTTATTTTGATAAGAAAAAGATGGAACCAATTAATTTTAGCGCATTAATATTCAATAAACAACAAATGAAATATCAAAATGGAGTTTTATTTTTGTTTCCAATTCACTTTGACATTTCACATTTCTATGTATTTGTAAAGAGTAAAGCAAATCTATGAAAAAATCTAGAGTAAAGCAAAATGCTCTAGAGCAAAAAATAAAGTGCTTTATTTTCCCAGAAAGAATTTGTAATGTCAAATTGTTACCCTTCGAGTAAAATTTTTTACCCTCAGGGTGTTTTTTTTTTCCGAAAGAATTTAACATTAGTTTAATAAAAATTGATATTCAATTTCAAATTGGCGACTTAGGCCGTTTCCCAAACGCAGGCTTATTGGTTTTGTCAAAGTTATTCAAATAACAGAGCATTGTTAATGACAAACATTTTACATACAAATTACATACAATGAAAAATCTTTTTACTTTTGACAGAGCAAGCATTCACAATGAAAAAACTTTTTACATTTGACAAAGCATTCACAATGAAAAATCTTTTTACTTTTGACTTACAGGTTTGTATGAATTTCCAACAAAACGAACAAAAATTTTTGTTCGTTATGTTAGAAATTCATACAAACCTGTAAGTCGAAAGAAAAAAGCTTTTCATTGTGAATGCTCTGTGACTTACAGGTTTGTATGAATTTCCAACATAACGAACAAAAATTTTTGTAAAATATAATTTAAATTACGCGCGTTCGATTGGCAGAATAACAGTGCATTCACAATGAAAAACTTTACCTTTTACTTGCAGGTTTGTTGGAAATTCCAACATAACGAACAAAAATTTTTATTCGTTAACAGAGCATTCACAATGAAAAAACTTTTTACTTTTTACTTACAGGTTTGTATGAATTTCCAACATAACGAGCAAAAATTTTTGTTCGTCAAGTTGGAAATTCATACAAACCTGGGGGCCTATTCTCGAATTCCACATCCATTTTCCACATGTGGACATCTGTCAAAATTCATAAAAATTGAATTTTTTCGGTACTAAGGGAATATTTCCGAATGGGTATAAGCAGGTGGAAAAAATTCCCCATATAGGAAAATGACCATGCCGCATGTGAATTACATTTTTCGAACGTTTTTGTGTGAACTTTGACAGATGTCCACATGTGGATAATGGATGTGGAATTCGAGAATAGGCCCCCTGGGGGCCTATTCTCGAATTCCACATCCATTTTCCACATGTGGACATCTGTCAAAGTTCACACAAAAACGCTCGAAAATTGTAATTCGTATATAAAATACATGCGGCATGGACATTTTCCTATATGGGGAATTTTTTCACATGCTTATACCCATTCGGAAATATTCCCTTAGTACCGAAAAAATTCAAGTTTTATGAATTTTGACAGATGTCCACATGTGGAAAATGGATGTGAAATTCGAGAATAGGCCCCCTGGGGCCCTATTCTCGAATTCCACATCCATTTTCCACATGTGGACATCTGTCAAAATTCATAAAAATTGAATTTTTTCGGTACTAAGGGAATATTTCCGAATGGGTATAAGCAGGTGGAAAAAATTCCCCATATAGGAAAATGTCCATGCCGCATGTGAAATTCATTTTTCGAACGTTTTTGTGTGATCTTTGACAGATGTCCACATGTGGAAAATGGATGTGGAATTCGAGAATAGGGCCCCTGTAAGTCAAAAGTAAAAAGTTTTTGCATTGTGAATGCTGTGTAAATCATTTATTGTTTGATTTAAATCAATTTATTTGTGCTTGATTTACCAATGTAAACAAAAAAGAAATATGTCAATTGTGACAATCCAAGACGTTAAAAAAATCGTAATTTTTAATCACTCCGGAATTTTTACGAGTTTGTTGTTTATTAATAAATTAATTGTGTTATTAAAATAATTATTTTCACAAAATCTGTAAACTGAAGA
Organism: Tipula vernalis; assembly: GCA_958295665.1. Taxonomy (NCBI): domain Eukaryota; kingdom Metazoa; phylum Arthropoda; class Insecta; order Diptera; family Tipulidae; genus Tipula; species Tipula vernalis. Next base: position 1,817,551 of record OY282561.1, read on the forward strand.
TTTACTCTGACGGTTAATATAACCTGAAAAAAATATTCACATATATTCTCAACCTACAACGATTGTTCTGTTTGGCCGTTCGATTAACCTGCATTCACAGTATTGTTTTCGCTCTGCGTTTCGATCTTGTTTTGGACTTATCGTTATACAACAACAACAATTATTTAATTTTTTTTTTTTTAAACTGATCGTTTTTTGCGACGAATGACATTTAGATTTGTTGTTGTTGTTTTTATAGTAAATACTTGGAAAATCGTAATTTTAGTTGAAATTTACATCCAAATGGGCATATAAGAAAGCAATTGTAAAAAAAATCTATTGGAACTTAAATTTGGTCGTAATAAATCATTTCACAAACGATGAGCGATTGTGATACATGTTCGTCCCATGTTCGAGCGCCGATGTTGCTTCGTCCAGCAGTATAATTTGTGGATTACGAATTAGCGCACGTGCAATAGCGATACGTTGTTTTTGGCCACCTGATATTTGGGAAGCTTTCTCGCCAACTCGGGTATCGTAACCAAGCGGAATCGACGTAATGAAATTATGAATATGCATTTTTAGCCGCTTCAATAACTTCTGATTTTGAAACTTCGGCTTTACTGCTACACCATAAGCAATATTATCGGTAATTGTTCGATCGAATAAGGCTGGCTCTTGAGACGACACAATAGACAATTGTGATCGCAGTTGTCTAAACGATGGAGATGATACTTCTTTACTGTCGATTGAAATACATACTTCCATCGATCACATCGTAAAACCGTTCAATTAATTGAATACATGTAGATTTGCCGCATCCAGATTGCCCGACTAATGCAACCGTTTGTCCTTTGAGCACATTTAAATTTAATTTATTCAACACTTTTACATCAGGACGTGATGGATACAAGAAATCAACGTCTTTATATGATATATTTCCTTCTGCTTTCCATTCATCTAAGCTTGAGTCGATTTTCTCGGGTTCCTTGATTTTAGGCTCGCGTTCTAAAAGCTGGAATATTTTAGCGGCCGATGTTAATCCCTTTTGGAAATTTGGAGCAAACGCTTGGCTATGTATTGGCTATTGAAACTGTACCCATAATTAAGGCTTGGGCTACTTTAAATACGTCAGCATAGTACACACCGTTATTGGCGACCAAATATCCACCGTAGTACATAAAGGCCGCGAAGGCAAAAAACATAATTGATCGGGCTAACCCATAAACAAGCCAAGATGTTGCCATGGTTGGATAACTTTAGCGCGAGCGCCAGGATATCCATATATTTCATATGGAACATTTTTATTTTCCCAATAACACTACCGTTCTGATGCTTGATACAACTTCTACATACAATATTTTTTTATGAAAATATTTGTTCTCAAAACCCAAACATTTTTCATATAAATAAATGTCTGATTAGCGGCGTCTATGTGGTTGCAAAAAATCATAAAGGCGCAGAGAAGCGAAGTCTGTTATCTGTTGAGGCATTAATCATTAATTTTGAAGTTGGCAATGTGTCAAAACAATAAAAAAAAATTATTGACAGTTCTCATTTTTAAAATAAATATCGACGTGTCGATAAGTTTCAAATTTTATATTACGAAAACAACCAAAAATTACTATGGTTGACAAATTTTTTTGGATTCGATGTTGTTTTCACCGCCATAGCCACTATATTTTGTTAGTGCCACTAAATAATATTGGTAGAAAACTTGGATTTTTTCCACGGGAACGATAAGTTTTTTATATGGTAAAGGAGCATTTCTTTGCTAATATCGTGAAGAAAAACAACAACAAAAACTAAAATCTGAAAACGAGATCGAAACGCAGAGCGAAAACAATACTGTGAATGCAGGCTTAGGCATCAAAAACTAAATTTTTTTGACAGTTTCAATCGAACTCGAAATTAATTTTTTCTGTTTTTTGTTTACTTGTACTTAGCTATTTCTAATTCTTCTTTGGTTAGTTTACAAAACTATACTGGACGTGTTCGGTCTGGCCAAAATGAAAAAAAAATCACGATATTTTACATCAAACTCATTTCCGGCTAACTTCACCTCGTTAAATATTACGTCAAACCTGACCGAACAGACAAAAATGAAAAATTTGGTTTTATACGTCAAACTCTACTTGAACGCACGCCGGTACACATTGAGAACGAATTATCATTTTTCACCAAATTATGTAAGAAAATTGCTAAAATAGTGAAAAACGTATGTTTTTAATTAACAATAGCTAAAATATCGTGCATTTACTATATAATATATATGGTATACAATTTTAACAGGTTTAATACAAAATTTCAATTTATCATCTTAAATTCAAAATTATCAATAATAAATTAAAATTTTCTATTAAAATATTTAGTAAATGCACGATATTTTAGCTATCGTTAATTAGAACCTTTCGGTTTTCACTATTTTAGCAATTTTCTTACCTAATTTAGTAAACAATGAAAATTCGTTTGTAAAATGTAAATAAAATCTGTAGGCCAACTATTCTATGGCACTATTTTGGTTTCCTAGGGAATTGCGAATTGATTTATTTTTATTGTGATTTTTTAGTCTTCTTTGTATTATTCTTTCCAAAATACCTGTACTAAATTTTTGGGAAAAAATTGTTCCATTCCATGACAATTTAAACAACAAAATTGCTATTAAATTAAAGACAAAATGCTAGTTTTTAATTTTTTTTCTATTTTCTTTAGCGATCAACACTTATGATCTTAATCATGTTAAACAAAATTTTTTAATAAGTTTGGCTCAGAGAATTCGAATGTGACATCTCGCCCTGTTAGCTTTTTACATAATTTTTACATTTTTTAGCTTTTTACTGATGTAAACGTCTCAACCTGAAAAAGTAGAAAAAAAATCGATAGTCCAAATTATATTAACCAGAACAAGAAAGTTAAATAATTTTGGATGAAATGTTTGTGTATGTTTATATACAAGACAATATTAGCTATACGTATCAGTAATGTTTATCTACAAAATTTAATTTGCGACTTTTTCGATTTTTGGTAAACTTGGTTTGATCTGTAAACTGCACTTTCTTTATGTTCAATTGTAATTTGTTGTTTTATACAAATGAACTTTGATAACCTGCGATCCATCTAGTTTGACACGAATGCGATTACCTAAAATTTCAGCTGGGAATACTAAATCTTCTAAGATAACATCTCTTGATCGTGGACGCTTTTGCTTCAATTGAGTTCTTGTTTTACGTATTGGCTTTGGTAAATTTTAATCAATACAACATGTTTACCGTACAATTTCTTTTCTAATTTACGTACTAATCTGGTTTGAATTTTTTGGAATGTCTTTTGTTTTGGCATTGGAACATAAATAATGATTCCCTAAAAAAAAAAAAAATTAAACGCAATTAGTTAACATTTTTAACTTAAGAAATCGTACTCATACCTTTTTGTTGTTGAATTCAACTTCATGGGTGCGTGTAATAAACAAATCGCGCACATTTGGCCCATTGATTTCTCAAAATCATCGGGTTCTGCACGCATAACAATCTTGTTATTAATTCACTTATATTTATTTTTCATTTCACTTATATTTAAAATCTTATACATATTTAAATTTAATATTATTTAAAAAAAACAGCTGATCAAAATATATTTTCATTTAACAGCCAAATCCACGAAATTTTGACATCTAAATCCAAAAAAAAAAAGTTGGATTTTTTCTTGATAAATTAGTGCGTTTTTTGCTACATACTTTGACATAAAAATCGTGATTTTTTTTATCATTTTGGTCAGACCGAACACTAGGACTGTAGAAAAAATTGCCTGTTTGTTTCCATTTTTCCATTTTGTGTTGGGGGTTTGATTCTCTGGCCCATCGGTTGTCTTTAACGTTCTACCTTAATCAGCCTGACCGCTTTGATCAAATGAGATGTGTAGGGGGGGGGGGGGGGGCTATAATAGCTATGTACAAATTAAGTTAAATAACCAAACTTAATAATTTTAATGAAATAAGTATATAAAGTGCCGTTCTACAAATCCGGACACTTTGAATTTCTAGAAAAATTCAACGCAATTAAAATACCTAGCTTAGATTTAGGAATGAAGGTTTTAATACTCATTTTGTGAAAGAAATGAAAAATTTTCATCCGGATGCTGTCCAGATTTTTTTTGCATAGGTACTGTATATATGAATCATAATATGTTATCGGTCGAAAATAATAATTTAGATTAAATTTGACACTGCGGTCGTCATTTTAACATGGCCCACTTGTCAATCGATTTTCATAACGCGTTTTGTTACAAAATCAGCAGTCTGATAAAATTAATTGTTTGCCTTAGACAAGCTGGTCTGGACCCGTTTTCTTGAAATTCAACCGAAAAAATTCACCTTTGATTTTCAAGTAAAATACATAATTTCAGTCGAAAACTTAAATTGCTTTATATTAAAGTCACCGGCGACTTCAAGAAAAGGGGTCATGATTCCCAGATTTGATACGGTAGGTTATGCAACATCTGGCATTTTAAGAAGCAAGAGCCTGTATTTGATCTATACCGTTATCATCTCTTGATCAAATAATTAAGATAAACAAACAAATTTTCAAAGAAAATGAAACAAAATAACAAATAGGGTTATATAAAGCACATACATAGATTATACGGAGGTTAGACTACAACAACAAACGCGTTAGTTTTGTTTGTGTGAAAAATATCGTTGTTTGTTTAAAATAAATCGACTTAAAGTAAATTATAAATGAAGGAAGACACGTTTTTTTCTAAATTTAATGTGGTTTATTTTACGTATTCATATTAGATCTAAATCAAAATCATGCAAATTGGCTTCCTAGCTACATACACTCATCGGCAGATAAAACGGCCCAACGTTTAAAAAATGTTTTTTTTTATGCGAATATCTTTTGATCTTCTTTCAATTCAAGGTCATTCAAAACAATCTTAGAAAATATTACCATATCATACTTTGTCTAATCATGTGGGTGAGTATTTTTACTTTTTCCACAAGGTGGCTCCTAACTAAATTTTCAAGTTTGAATATCTCTTGAACTGCACTAGGTTGAAGCATTTGTTGTGCACAATTTGAATAACACAAAATCAGAATTAAAGGGTGTTTTATTCATTAAACAGAAAGAATAGAAAGAATGAAAAAATGACCAAGGACCAAGAATAGAACGGAATGCATTTTTGACAGTATCGCATTTTTGTAACTATTTGTCATCTTTTGCTTAAAATTCAATAATGTCCTAATTTATTAAAAATTGTTATTAATTAAAAAACAAGAATTTAATCACAATCAAAGCTTGAAGACAGTACAAACTCGCTTATTGCAACACTCGTAGCTGCAACTACTTGATAGTTGTATCATAGGAAATTTTACTCCAAAATTCTTTAGAATTACGAAAATTAGAAATTGAATCTCGATAACTGCAATTTATTGTTTGTTCCACTTCCCTTAAAAATTAATTCTGTTAAAATTTTAATAAGAAATAAATGTACATATTGGGTGGCACATCCAGGGTATTGAGGTCAGGTTTTACTGAGGCCTCACTGCTACCGGATGCGTCCAAGAAAAAAATAAAAATCCCCCAAAATCCAAAGTAAAGTATCCCGTTAACAAGGAAAACCGCATTATATTTTTATTAAGTACAGTATGAAAACAAAAGGCTGCTACACAATTTCATGTCATTATTGCGCACTGAGGACCAACGCTTAAATGGTTCTGAGGAGTTTTTTATTTTAGTATAAAAATACAAACATGAATATAATTACTTTTGTAAATTTGGCGGCTTTGGGGAATTTTCTATTTTAGTATGTAAATAATTATTAAAAAACAAAATTTTTTGAAAAACATTCTGATTGCTTTGAATGTTGGAATTTCATCAAAGAAAAAAATAGGATTTCTGTTTGTCTTCTTCCATAAAACTGAGCTTATCTCCCAATATCGCTTGCAACGCACTTCAGAACGAGATCCTTAGAAAAAGGGTTTAACTAGAAAACCTTTGAGTTCAGGGGGTCAATTCTCGTTCTATGAAAAAACCTAATAAAAAAAAAGTTTTCATTTTGATTCCATCAAGTCTTTTTCATTTATAACATTTCACACAACGACAATAAGCGATTCTCGATGTCCAAATGAAAAAGAATCGTGAGAAAAACGCTGAATAAGTTATTTCCATAGTAAGCTACACTGTAAACACATATTTTTTCGAGTTTCATGTATATTTCCGCTAGCTGATACAACAATTGGTTTAAATATTAGCTAAATAAATGATAAAGTAGATTTAGTTAATCAGTTTTTGTCATTGGCTGTCAAAATATAAAGTAAATTATAAAATTGACCAAATTATTTTTAAAACTTAACTAAATTAATTATTTGGAGGCTTTTCTTAAATATACGGAATAGTTTTTAATATATTTACTTATTAGTTAAGTTTAAAGTGAATCATATTATAGTTTCAATGCACATTTAATGGTAAAAATACAAATTTAGTTTTTATAGAATTTTATTTCCATATTTATGATGTTCTCACCGCCAAAATGGTCGGTGAGAAAGTTTTATTCATATGAAAAGATTTTGACGTCATTTTTCTCCTGCTCATGGAACATGAATCGGAAATGTGTATTTCTCACTGAAAAAACTTTTCATTGTACTTTTCATAGAACGAGAATTGACCCCCAGATCAGTCAGCTTAGAAATTTTAGAAAAATTAAGACAACATTTTCATTAATATCGAGCTTTAATTTTTATAGGACCTAGTTATAATATCTGATTTAGTTATTAAAGCTCTAGCAATAAATTATTTAATTTGGTAATCTACGCATTTGACATACTGGAAATATTTATTTTGTAGCTGATCCACAATTCGAGCTGCGGTGTTTATTTTTAATAGATCATTCGAACAATACTGATCGGTACTCCACAGATGGAATGAATACGGCATGTTCGGTATGTGTCACAGACTATAGATGAAGCTCTTAAAATACAGACCGTAGAGATGTACATTGAGGATACATCCCTAAAGGAATTGATTATATTAATTCAGAGCTCTTCATATCCGAAGGGAAATTTTGTGGGACTATTTTCAATTTTTTTTTCGATTAGAATGGCGAATCAGGTAAATGCCTGATTAATGAAAAGTGACCACGTTATGCCCTGTCTTTAAGAAGGTACACCGTACGAAACGTATTGAGAAGGATCACTCTGTTAGCGAAAGACATTATCGATGACTATCAAGGAGGATTTTATATTAATCAGTCAGGTACTGTTCAATGTTTTTCGCTGCATATGGTTCTTTCTAAATATGACGATACATCTCGTGATGTACACCAGGCGTTTGTGAACTTCAAACGAGCATATGACTTGATCTATCAGAAGAGTCAATAATTTGCTTTGAAGTACCTATAAAATATGATATGCTAAAGTTGACAACAATTTATCGAGAATTTTTGCAAGTAACTTCAGTGTTCGATAAGGAGATGCTCTATCGCCGATATTCTTTAATCTCATGTTGGAATACGTTTTTCGTAAAAGTGAAACACCTCAGGACAACATCTTATAAACATCAGTCCAATCAGGGTCTCACCTACTGAGATAATTTCTGCGTGTTTGGACTGCATGGCAACGAAGTGAAGAAGCTACACCTGATCCACTAGTATAATTTTCAGTTTCCGTTGGTCTTAAAATCAACGACGAGCCGAAAACAAAATATCTCATTTTCGCTTTTAGAATTCATGACGTTATTGACTTTACCAGTAAATATTTGAGGAAGTGGGAAGGTTCAAATACTTATGATTTCTTGTCACTCATGATAATAGTTTAGGGAGGATATAAAAAAGCATTTTCTCGCTGGCAGCAACCAGATGAGGGATTTTAGAGACTGTCTATCCATCTTGATTGCCTGATCTAAACGTCTAATATCATAACTTAATAGTTTTTTGGTCTGTCTCATCCCAATGGAGGAATCCCAGAATATTTTCGTATGGTTTTGTTCCCAATTCCTTATGCCATTTGCCAGATGGCTCTTGGAGTAACCAATACTAGGCTCGGGACCAAGGAAAGAGCTCTCCGCTGGCTCTTTTGCACAGCGGTCTGCCGCCTCGTTTCCCTGTATATCGGAATGACCGGGGGACCACAAAAGGGTTACTTTATTCTCCTTGCTGAGTTCTAGAAGGTTGCGATATCAGCTCTAGATTATTTTGGAATAGAAGACAGATGCTCCTAAGACAAGCAATGCCGCCTGGCTGTCCGATATTACGTAAATCTCGCTTTTTCTATATTTTTTTATGAGACATCGAAGCACACATACCTCGATCGCAAATATCTCTGCTTGGAAAGCTGTGGGGGTTTTACCCAATGGAATACAGAGTTCGAGACCCGGCCCGATTATACCCGCACCCGTATTCACCCCTAATTTTGAACCGTCAGTGTACCATATGGAAGCGTGACGGGGTAAGGAGGAGATGATACTCCCAGCTTGTTCCCTGTCGGGTATCTCAATCGTGAAATTCCTCCGGCAGTCAATAGTTTTAACCATCACGTATGATAGTTGGATTATTTCCTCGTCCAGATTCAATTTCTCCAGGATGCTATTATGTCCTGGTCTAATAGTTTTAATTTGAGATGTTATTTTTAGATTGACTGCCCTTGAACCAGCTACTCTTTTAAGGTGCAAGTGTAGTGGTGAGAGCCCCAATAGCTTCTCAAGAGCAGCTGTAGGGCAGGTTTTCATTGCTCCCGTTACACTCAAACAAACTAGCCTTTGGATCCTATCCAATATTGAGCAGGCACCACTTTGCTTTGTCTTAGGCCACCACACAAACGCCGCATAAGAGATTATTGGTCTTACGATGGTCGAGTATAACCAAAGTGCCATTTGGGGATTCAGACCCCACGTTTTGGCAATCATTCTTTGGCAAGTGAAATGCGCCCTATTTGCCTTGTTTGTGATATATTTTAAAATTGGGTTCCATGTCAGTTTCTGATCAAGTATCACTCCCAGGTACTTAACCTCCGTCGCCATTTGGAGAATTTCCCCGTTTAGACATAGAGGTGGGAGAATTGTTTTCCTCCGATTTTTAAAGAAAGTACAAATAATTTTGTTGGGGTTTACTCTACGTCCCGTCTCAATACACTAGTCGCTAACCAACTCGAGGGCATGTTGCATACGTTCCGTTATTGTACTCTCGAACTTCCCCCTGACCATTAAGACTAGATCGTCCGCGTAGGTGATATTCGAGAAGTGAGTTTTTTTTAATCTTATAAGTAGTCCATCCATCACGAGTAGCCACAAAAGGGGTGAGAGAACTCCCCTTTGGGGATAACCGCTGGTAGCCGCAATCGTGATAGTTTTTTCACCAAAGAAGGCCGTTATCCTCCTTTTTCTAAGCATATTGATTATTCACCCTATGGTGGAGGAGTCAATTCCCCTTGCATGTGCTTGTTCTTGAATCATTTCGAACTTGGTATTGTCAAAAGCCCCTTGAATATCGATGAAATAGCATAACAAAACCTCTTTAAGTGTATCTTCGATATTTGTTGTCAGCTCGTGGAGCGCTTTTTCTGTCGATCTCCCAGTCTGATATACATGTTGGCTGGGGTCTAGAGGATGCCTTAGGAGGGCATTGGATCTAATATATAGGCCCAGTATCTTCTCCATCTCCAGTTTTTACGTACAGGTTTGTATGAATTTCCAACATAACGAACAAAAGTTTTTGCTCGTTATGTTGCAAATTCATACAAACTTGTAAGTCAAAAGTGAAAAGTATTTTCATTGCAAATACTCTGTGAGAGGTAAGCTACATTTTGGTAGGCGCAGAGATCGGTTTCGGCGACGATGGCTTCTCGGCGTAGTGAAAGATTTAGCACCTTCTGGTTTCCTACGAAGGACAATATGAAAGAACTGTCTCGGGATCGAAATCGATGGGGTTAGTTTGTTAATATGATAGGGGCCAGTAAAGGCCTGTAAAAACCGTTTATTATCTTATAAGAGAAAAGTCTACAAATTTGACTTGTGTGCATTAATATAAGTTACGATGAAAAAACGAGATAACAATAAAAAAAAGAATTAAAATTGACATATGTATTCATATTTTCATGTCGGAACATAATATTGCTTCAACCTACGTTTAAGCTATCTTTGCTTAAGTAAAATTCGAAAAGATATATATGACGGAAATCATGATCTCTTAAATTCCTAGTCAGTGCTTTTATTTTACTTGATTCTAGTATAGATGGTGCGTCGATTTAATCAAGTAAAATATTTTCAAGAAAGGAACACTTTAAAAGCTCTCGTCTATTTGTCAATACTTTCATTTGTTGGTTTTACATTCAGTAAGATATGGTGGTAAATCTTGGTCGTAATGTCATCCATCTTTCCACGTTATAGCGTATAGACTTTTTTTTTTTTTGATACTCAATGTTTCGCATAGGTTCGTCGTAAAAAAGACATCAGACATTGACAGCAAGTTCAAGCTGAGATCTGACGTAGGCATAACATAGGATCTTAATGGGTCTCGAGGTCATACATATCCCTCGTCTACCACTTAATAATACCAAGCATGGAATTAGCTCTAGCGACGCCTTGGTCAATAATTTTGTTAATCGGTTGGCACTGAACGAAATGTGTTTCTAGATTCGGTTCTTAGCTGTGTTCCCAAATACAAATTTATACGCCAATAAAATATATCGTGCCAACAATATATTTTTGTAAATAATTGCTCCTTTTGCGAGCCAAACTTATTTTATTTTGTTTAAGTATAATAACATTATGGTTCAGTGAAGAGGCCAAAAGGTTCGATCCTGTATTGAAAAATTTTACGTTTTGTTATTTACAAATTCGTTTAGGAAGTGGATACATAAAAAATAACATAACATCTATTTTATTGTTCCAGAATTGGGACCAATATCTTAAAGTGAGACAATTGCCTTTTCCAATGTACGCTGCTGTTAATTTTGTAACAACGTTCACCTATGAAAATATTTCCAATAATATGTTGAAATAAAATGTTATATTGTTATTATTGTCAGATTTTCAATAATAATTCTTTAATTTTCAATTATTTCATTTTCAGAGACCTATTAAGATACAATTCAAAATAAAATCAATATAAGAAATTCAAAATACAAGTTTCCTGGAAAAAAGATTAAAATTAGAAAATAAATGAATTTAATTATTAAATAATCGAGTAAATAATTTATACGAAGCAATAAAAATAAAAACGATTAAAATAATAATTTACAAATAAATTAAATTAAAAAAAAGTAAAACAAACAAGATCAAAATCTTATGATCAATGAAATTTATTAATAATGTTAATAATGTAATACCGATTTTCCATCGTCATAGTATAATAGTATTATACTATTATACTACGACGATGGAAAACCGAAGTTGATTGAGTTTAATAGTATAATTATAATATTTTGTTATACTAGCTATCAAAAATATAATAGGTAGCAAATTGTGTTTTTAACATTGTAAATTTATCTGACAGTGTATTATATTACCAATTCGCAAAATTAGCATTCGATTTTTTTTGTGGTACCTGCGTAGCTTGTATAAATATTATCATGGAATTTGCAGTTATTTTTTTGAAATTAACATTGTGAAAATCGGCATTTATTTCTAAAAATCATGGAATTAAATAATATCAACGTCAAAATTTTTAAAATGGGAATTATACTTACGTTCACATAAAAAAAAAACTATAATTGGTGCTAACTTCATCGCGTGCGGTGGAAAACCGACAACGAATAATAGTATAATAGTATTATACTATTATGCTATTATACTATTGACGATGGAAAATCGGTATAGATTTACATGTTTATGTTTCTCCTATTTGTTTGTGCAGATTATTCTAATGTTAAAATATTTGAAATAAAACCGTTATTATTAGCAAGCAGATGTATATTTATCGGTAATAAAATATGTTTGTTTCTCAGAAAAATGCTAAGTACAATTTTTCCCATATAGGTTCCTGAAATTTAATCAGCTCATGAACGAATAGAACCCATTACCTTAAAATTCAAATTCAAATCATATTTCACGGTGTTCCAGAATGAACTTTGGCCTTGACTTTCGAATGAGCTATTTAGTTGTATTTATTTACTATTTAATTTAATTTTTCCGTGATTTTTTTTTTAAATAAACTTTTAATATTAATAAATACTACATATTTGATTATAAAATCAAAATGGCCCAACCGTGCTACGCTTGTAGTCATGGATATAATATTGGATCAAGGAAAACGTTTGTGGCGTATTTACCAATAGATGGTTTTAGAGTTGCATGACTTTGGTAATACTAATCCTATCAGGCCATAATATAGAGCGTTTGAAAAGTGGTCCAGAGATATTAACCCGTTAACGAGCAGGCCCGAGATATCTCGGCACATATTATATGGTCCAAAAAGACCGTACCCGAGATAACTCGGCCGGTCACATATTGTACGTTCCATTATGTATTTGCCCAAAATAACTTGTGAAAATAATCTTATAACAATATTATTATTATTACATAATAATATTATTATTTATTTTATTATCTATTTTATTTTTACAATAATATTATTTGAAAAAATTCGGTCCTTAAGGGGATATAAACTAAACATTGTGACATTCGTCAATTCAGTCGAAAGTAATAGCGTTTTAAAAATGATATAATATTCAATATTATAATTATATCAAGATATGGTTGGTTCAGTACAAACTCTTGAGGATTAAAAAAATCCAACTTTATTATGTTGGCAAGCTTCTAGGCAATGCCCTTTATTACATCATCATAAAGCCATGTTATGTTATTTCTCCGCTTCTTATTAGAATTTGCATTCAAAAATAAATCAAAAATAAATAACATAAAATTATAAATTTCCGCAATTACGGCCTATTTTGTTTATTAAAAAGCAATGACTTAAATGAGTAAATACATTTTCAGAAAACTTTCACCCGCTAGAGTTGATAGTTTGGTGATCCCACAAATATTTAATAATATTTTCCCGGGTAACACTGGGTTTACCGGCTAGTTTCCTATAAATCAAACGAACAAAATTCCCTTTTCTCATTGTACCAGGCCCATGTTCAGTTGCGCCTGTGATTAAAGCCCGATTTGAAGTGAATGAAACGAATACAAATTCGAAATTCGAATACATACGATTCGTATTTGATTTGAATAATTCGTATCGTATTCAGAAACAGCTCCCCAGAAAAGAGCATTAAAATATGTTTCACGAGTTCAGCAAAATCTGTTTAACACCCCAATTCTCATAGTCGTATCACGTCATTTTTCATAGCCATATATTAATTGTTCATGGCAATCTCTTTCGATTTGGTAAATCAGAAAAATAAAGAGGCCAATTTGGGCCACCAGGGGTGGCCTCTCATAACATATCTACTGAAAAAAGAAATGTCATTTCCTCCTCCCCGCAATTTTAGCCCAAGGGCCAAGAGTTATATCAATGTACCACTTTTTAAAAATGAGAACCCTCCATGAGTTCTTTATGTTGGTAGTTTGGTTTTGTACTGAAAAGTTGGTCTACTAATCAGGTAGCTACGACCAAACTATAAAAAATACAACTCTTGCCACTTACATTAAGTATCTGGCTAGAACGTACTGACATAGCGAATTATATTCATTACATCAAATATCAAAAACCCATGTAGAAACCTCATTTGTGTCTATTATGCCCACACGAATATTTATTAAGAATTTAAATTGTCTGTCTGTAAATCAATTGATTTTTTCGGCTTTTTTTCGGATTGCCATGAACAATTAATATATTTGTCTATAAAGCCACCTTCAATGAGCCACAACTTGGTTCGTATTGCATCTACAGAAATAAAAAAAAGCCAATCGATTTGTTATTTTATAAGCTTTTTTCTGCTCATGATTTTTTGATAAAACGTAAGGTTTTCGAGTTATTCGTGAAACAACGCTTTAAATCATGCATTTTTAGATAAAAAATCAACATTTTCAATCGCGATTTCTGCGGTTATTTTGAGTGTACTAATTTCCTGCCCGAGAAGTGGTGGTATCCACCCCCAGGGTAAAACCACACATCGGCACTATATACCTTTTCTTCCTTGAGCCATTCCCTTCTTACTGTCCATATTTCACGTCAATCGGTATTGTCCGAAAGAATTTTGAGCGATAAACTGTCAAACACTAGACTAGGTAGGGCGATAAAAATTCTTTGATTTACTTATGTCTTTTTGTAGGGGAAAGAATGCAACAAGCCCTAGAGGAAGTAAGTGATTGGTGCACGGAGGTGGGCCTTACGGTAAATCATAACAAGGTAAACTGCACTCTCTTTACTAATCGAATGAAAACTGTCCTCCCGCCAATAGCCCTGGGGGGGTTAACTCTCCAACTGTCGGCGGAGGTTAAATATCTGGGTGTCGTGCTTGATCAGAAATTGACATGGAATTCCCACTTAAATCATATTACAAACAAGGCGAATAAGGCCTACTTCACCTGCCAAAGAATGATTGGCAAAATGTGAGGACTGAGCCCACAAATGTTGGTTTGACTCTACCGGGCCGTCATAAAACCTATGGTTTCCAAACGCGGCGTTTGGGTGGTGGCCAAAGACAGAGCAGACTGGTGCACGGAGAATACTAGACAAGATCCAGAGGTTAATCTGTGTGGGTGCAACTGGAGCAATGAGGACTTGTCCAACAGCTGCCCTTGAGAGAATACTGGGCTCTCACCACTGCACCTACACATTAAAAAAGTAGCCGGTTCAAGAGGTCTGAACCTAAAAATTACATCCAAAATTAAAACCGTAAGGCCAGGACACAACAGTGTCTTACATAAATTAAATTTTAAGGAGGAATTGATCCAACTATCAGATTTGATGGTAAGGACAATCGATTGTCGGAGGAATTTTACCATTAGTTTACCGGCTAGGGCACTGGGAGAGAATATTATCTCCTCTCTCTCTCGCCATGCTTCTGTATGGTATACAGATGGGTCAAAAATAGACGGGGGTACCGGTGCAGCGATAGTCGGGCCCGACCTAGAACTGTGCATACCACTGAGTATGATCCTCATAGTTTTTCAGACAGAGACCTTTGCTATTGAGGTACATGTGCTTCAATGTCTCAAAAAGAAATATAAGAAGACCGAGATCTATATAATTTCGGACAGCCAGGCAGCTCTGCTAGCCTTACAACCTTCAGTGTGCAACTCTAAATTGATCTGGAGCTGCTACTGTAATTTATCAGAACTGGGTAAAGTAAACAAAGTCACCCTTTTGTGGTCTCCTGGCCACTCCACCATGAAAGGAAATGAGGCAGCAGACCGATGTGCAAAAATGGGGCAAGTCGAGATTTACTGGGTCCCAGTCCTAGTATTGCTTTTTCCAAAACCCACTTCGCAGATGGTATAAGGGACTGCGAGCAGAACTATAGAAAATTACTCTGGGAGTCCTCCATTGGGAGGAGACAGGCCAAGAAATTATTCAGTTATAATATTATACGTCTGGGCGAGGTATCGAGGAAGGACCGCCAATCCCTAAGATCCCTTACCTGGTTTTTAACAGGGCACGGCCCTTTTAACGGCCACCTACATAAAATGGGAAGGTCCCTTACGGACCAGTGCAGATTCTGTGACTACGGCAAGGAGACATCGGAACATCTACTCTTCACATGCGATGCTGTCATCCTAAAAAGATTCAAGTTCCTCAATGCCTACATAACCCCCTCAATGCCTACATGACCCACTGGATATGCATCAGGTAGCGGCGTTTATCAAGGACATCGACCTACATTTTACGTAAGAATCTCTAGGGATGCACAATAGGCGTCAATGGTTGCAGTGCTCTGGGCTACAACACCCACCCTTTTGGAAAAAACAAAAAAACAAATATGTCTGCGAGGTTAACGAATTTAATATTATAGACATTTCCATTCTTATTTTAAAAGTAAATTTCCATTTTCAAGAATGTTTTACAACTAAATGTTTTTTCCAGAATTTCTTTTCTTCTTTTAAAACGCGATGCAGTCAATGGCAGCAATTAATTTGAAACATAAATACTGACTGTCAGTAACTTAATTTCCCAATATTCGTAGACTTTATTTCCATTTAATAAAGAAATACAGGCAATTGACTTTATTTCCAGAAAAAATGGATATAATTTACTTTGGGTTCGTTCGAAACGCGAATTTATATGAGCAGTTTTTAAAATGCGCATTTTCAAATTAAATTTTGTATATTCAATAAGTTAATTAAAGCTGTACAACTCTGAATTAATAAATCGTTAAATATGTTTCATTAAAATATCAATCGACTTTAAGAAACGCGTTAAAAATTTACATAAAAAGTGCATTGCATGTTGTTATTTGAAATGTGTCTTCGCTAAATGCACATTTTCCATTTCGGACGCTCCCTTTATTTCCGTTCACTTTATCATAAGGCACCTTTTTGGATAAGAAGGCTGGGTCAATAAGAGTTTTTGTTTCACCATGTGAATAGTAAATAAAAAATTATTGGGTTTTGAAATGATTTTGATTATAATTATGTGTGAAAGATAATATCGGCCAAATGTTCATGTCAAAACGGTCCAATATTTCTTCCAGCCCAAAAACCACACCACACAGTGAATCTTTGAGGATGCATCGGTTTCTCGACAATCTGTCTTCAGTTTACATCGGCCCATATGAGATAGTTTGGCTTATTAATTTATCCACTGAGATGAAAATGGGCCTCGTCATTGAAGATAAATTTGGCCCTAAATTTGGACAAACCGATTGATATGTGCCGCCGAAATAAATCGGAATCGTTCCAACGCAATAATTTTTTATTTACTAGTTACATGGTGAAACTCTTATTTGGCTCACTCCTTTATAATATCAATTTTTAAGAACTACAGAATATTTTGACGTGCCGGGAAAATTTTTAAACGTGCCGCCTTTGTTGCGATCCATGGTATGTAGGATTTTTTCCCTTCAAGCAATTTTAATTAAAAACTAAATAAATAAAAATAATATAATATAAAATGTAAATTATTTAGTAAATATTAAGGAATACAAGAATTTCACGGCTACGTGAAAAAAAATTCTGAAATAAAAAAGCGAATATTGTATGAAAAAGGAAGACTTTTTTTTATTTCAGATTTTTTTATTTCACCTAGCCGAATTTCACAGCATGAAAGCAGAAAGCCTAGCTCAAATAATATTTCAAACCATGTTTTCGATCCATTCATATTGTAGGATATTAGGCTGTTAACATAATTTTGTTTTTTAAATATAATTTACACATGTACATACATGCACAAATAATGAAATGCAATAATTTATTCATGGGTGTGTCATTGTTAGTATTCACGTGTTATATGTTTCCACATTTGTATCAAAAGGATATTTAAATAATGAATAAAACAGACGGCGATTTTATGTAGTAATATCACTCATATTTTTAAGCTTAGATAAAAATACGTGGCTATTCATTAATTAAACAGATTATTCGTTGAATTCATGCATAAAATTCTTAAAAATTCCTGTTCATCTTTTTTACCTTAGACGGTGAAATAACCTTGTAAATGGTAATAGTAGATCCACAAACATATTATTGTCTTGTTTTTTATTTTTATTCATTCACAATTTATTTTTATAAAAAATATTTTTTCACACAATTTGAATTTATAATTCACTACTGTTTTATTTATTAAGCAGCGCACGCAACAACTCTCAACGATAGTCTTAAACGAGAATGTTACGCGAATTGGATGCGAAAAAGAAAATGCACCCGGTGAACAAAAAATATTTTTTCTTTATACTTTATTTTTGTTCATTTTGTGTTGCCATTGAGAAAGCCTGTCTCATGGAAACAGGTGAGCGACCCATGTGCAACGTAACAAAATTAAAAAAGTTAAAAATTTGCGATCTCGTGACAGTAACACCAATCTATTTCCATAAAGAACAAAAAAATACTTAAAGCAACAAAGAACAAGCAATGAAAACAAAAAAATTGATCACACATTTCTAACTTTTTTAACTTTGTTATGTTGCACATGGGTCGCTCAACCAAATAAATTATAATAATATGAGGGACATGGCTGTCAAAAAACGGCTATACATAGATGGATTATTTCTAAAGATGGCAGTAGTTGTTTTTTTAAACATTTTTTTTTTTTTATATGGAAACCAAAATGTAAACAAAAGCAACCAACATAAATAAAATTGGCAACTAGACACGCATTTTGTTGATGGTTGATTATGTGATTGATATTTGATATTCCGAGGATAGCACCAAATGCTCATCCAAATCGTTTTATCCTAAATAATATAAAAAAATGAAGGATTCAGAAGCTTTAAGCTAATGCTCCCAATTCTCATAGTTAGACCGCATCCGAAATCTGTAATAATAATTTTGTTGTACTTTTTTACGTTTATGCTGCAAAAAACGCACTCATCTAAATTACTATAATCTTTCACTACAAAGTAGAATTTTTTAGTGTCGTTATCGTTTATTTAAATAAGTTTGACACTTTTTTGTTTAGATGTTCACAGTAAAAAAATTACTTTCAAATTGCGTAAAATTGGCTAAGTTTAAAGTTTAATAAATCCACTGAAAGAATCAAGCGGTTGTTAGACCAGGTTAAAATACAATAAAAAAATTTGTAATCGATTATAACGGCCATGTCTGAAGACAATGCGGTTGACAGCAAAGGTAATTGAAAAAATTTGAAGAAGAAACAAAATGGCGGTCATTTAAAAAAAGTTCTGAATTTCCGCGAAAATTTTTTTTTCAAATGATTTTTGTTTCTTTTTTCTTCTAATTTTTTCAATTCCCCACGTCAAACGATATATTACACACATTAAGTTTAAGAATCTTTTATTTTTTTTAATGCTTAAATGCTTACTGTTTTTTTGCTGTCAACCGCAAAAAGGCTTTTTTAAAAGACTGCCATTTTGGAATCCAGACAATGCCGTATAATTAAATTTTTTTTTTTTTTTTCCTCAAAAGCTCACTAAGGACGTGTCCGATTTCTGTGCGAAATAATTTGTTTGTGATAAATTAATGTTAAACTGTACGCAACCAAATTATTACAGCACCGGTGTGTTATAATTTTGACATGTCCGTAATAATTCTTGTTTCTGTGCCGGTGAAGTAAACAAAATAAGTTTTACGAGTATTTAATTTAATTTTATTTTATTTATATAATATAATAAGTTCCAGCATTTTCTAGTGTCCAGCATTTTGTGAACAATATCACAAACTGTGTAACGCAACACGCTCTGACGTCTCAGCTGTTGGTTAACAGAAATTTATCAACTTAGAGGCTTTGGTTCGCGGCTATCACTGGCAGGCTAGAGCTCAGCGGTTAGGGTGGGTGTTGATACCAAAGCTTAAGTCGATCTAGATTTGCCGCGACTGTAACAAAACATTTTCTTCTTTGTCATGGAAATAAGATATTTAAAGAAAATTAAATTTAACTGAAACAGCGGACAGGCGATAAATACCCACCTCGATCATCCAATTACACTACACTGCCATGTCAATCTCCTCTATATGCACACAAAAATAATTATCTCATCCTGAAAGTCGATAGATCACTATTCATAAAACCACAACAGTTGCATTAACAAAATTTGAAATTTTAATTTCATGAGCAATATAACACTAACGCTAATCATAACAGCTACAATGTGAAAAATACAGTTGATACTATTAACAAAATTTTATAACTTAACTACGGGTTAGTATATGTTTAAATCTAAATAAATTTGATATTTATGAAACACTACAATTCCTAATTTTAACTACGCGAATTTATCGAATTTAATTAAATTAAAGGTAAAATACCTGCACATTAAAATTGTAGTTAATATTACGAAATGTAGCAAAAAAAAACATAATAACTAATAATAATTATAGAAAAAAAAAATAAATAAACAATTGAAAAATATAAACAAAATTTCTTAGCTTTAATTATTCGCCATCTTTACACCATCACTGGATTATCCATAATATCGTTGATTATTTACCAACTGAACGGTTTGTGTTACAGTATATCTGATTTGTGCCTTACACCAATATTTAATAACCGGAGTTGACCGTTGTCGTTTTATAATTTATAGTTTGATTTTTCTTTTCTTTTAATATTTATTATATTGTTTTATTATATCTCACTGAGTCTATTAATAATTGAATTTTGACTTATTAAATGTTTGTAGTCTCGTTATCTACTCGTTTTATATACTCACGGTAACTCCCAATACATTATTTTTATTTTTACTATAGCGTTTCACATCACTACGGTTACACACACGGTAACTCAAACCACACCCAAACTTTTATGCCCCTTGTCTTAATATATAACTGACAACACTAACGGTACCTCACCACATGCCACGTTCACAATGGTTTTAGTTCTTTCAACTTTAAATATATCTTGATATACAGATATATATATATATATAGATGGCTTTATAATGTACTTATTCTCGGCGAGTTAAGATAAATAATTGCACTATTTAGCTCGTATCGTAACATATAAATTGTAAGTAGTATTACACTGCACACTGGCCACATATAGGATTTTGTTATAATTACTTAACTAACAATATATAAGCCTTAATCATACACAACTTTAATTGATCTTGTCGCACTCATTAATTCACAATCTCATTTAAATTTTGCTGAGTTCAAAAATATAACATCCACCGTTAAACTATTGGATATCCGCTATGGTTTACGATATTTCGACATAGGGATCCATTTACACGAGAAAAAAAAACTACGCAAAAATTGTAAGCCCTTTTGCTTTTTGTCAATACAACAACTTTTATGCGTTTGAGTTATTTTATTATGACGCTATAGCCATTTCACAACAATTCAAAAAAAAATCGATCGACTCACTCACTACCACTTCAAAATTCATCTTATCTATATCAAATTCAGATTTTCACAGTCTCGATTCTGTGTAAAACCCATCTATATATAGAGTTAACCCCACCATTTGATGACCGGAAATTTACGAACAGTTGTACTACGAATAAAACTGGATTGGCACAAATACCGATACGCTAGACTATAGGGATATTATCATGATAGAGATATGAAAGATAAATCAATCCATAATTAAAAGGACTGATGTTATAATTTGATCAAACAAAACATGTGACGTAACCACGTTACAAATCGTGGGGACGACCTGCCCCTGAGATGAGTCTCAAGCCAGGCTAAAGAGCAACTAATAACAATCAAAACGCGATCAGGAAGATTTTATGTCTTTGACGTGATACACCCCCATGGATTTACCTTGAGGATCAGCAATTTCGCAGGCTACTTTACCAACCAATCGAATTATGGTTCCGGGAATAAATTTTTTTGCTAATTTGGCCGAATATTGATCAGACGCCTTGCTCTGGGTAAAATTTCTCACATACACTGACTGTCCGATGTGTAGATTGGGAACTCGTCTACGAAGATTGTATCTGGAATGATTTTTGCGAACAGCTTCGATTAAGTTTAACTTAACTTTCGAATAAATATGTTGCAAAAAGCTAGGTTTATCTTCGAGATTAACTTCCGACCCCGTGAAATCGTACACAGTTTTTAGAAATTGGTATGCTGATCCATGCAAAAGAGCATGTTGCCCGAACACCAGAAACTGGGGAGAATAGCCAGTCGCATCGTGGACACAATTACGTAACGCATGCGTAATTCTCGTGAGATGTTCATCCCATACGCGATGATCTTCTTTAATATAAGCTCGTAGTGAAGCTAATAGGGTGCGATTTACGCGTTCGGATGCGTTCGCCTGCGGACTATATTTAGCTGTAAAGATGTGTCGAATACCGTACTTTTGGCATAGATCCTTCAACATCTTAGCTTCGAACTGGCATCCATTATCTGTCACCATTTCTTCCGGCACCCCGAATATTAGGAATATATGTTCCTCCAAGAACTGGCATACTTCGGCGGCAGTAGCTTTCCGTAAAGCTTGCGTTAAGACGAACTTCGAAAAGTGATCTACAACGATTAAAATACTTGTATTTCCCTTTCGGGTGCGGGGATAGGGTCCAAGAAAATCTAAATATATTCTTTGCCAGGGCCTGAATGTGATGGGCAGACTGCTAAGTGGAGGGTTACTCTGAATCGTCATTGCTTTGTTCGATTTGCACTCGACACAATTATTAATATACGTACTAACGTCTGATAAGACAGAAGACCAATGATAATATCGTCTAATTACTTCAGTAGTTTTGCTGATGCCTAAATGAGCCGATGTTGGTGGGCAATGGGCTGACTCAATTACCGACATTCTTAGATTTTCGGGTACAATTAATTTCCAGGTTGGAATATCAGTTAACTGCAAGTCGTTGGGTTTTATGTTTATATAGACTTTCCCATTTGCAACTTTCATATTGGCAATTTGCGGATTCTGATTTACTTTATGGATTAAATCTTTATATTCAGTTGAATTAAATGCAGCTGAGTCCAAATCAAGAATTGCAGAAGAGGACTGTAGGTTTAGCGCGTCCATGTGTACTCGCGATAAGGCGTCTGGAACGGCGTTTTGAGAACCTTTTCGGTACTCTATGTCGAAGTCAAATGCCTGCAGTTTTAGGGACCACCTAGCCAACCGACCCGGAAAGGTCTTTTAGTGACATCAGCCAAGTCAAACTAGCATGGTCCGTAATCACTGTAAATGGTAATCCCTCGACATAGGCACGGAATTTCTTTATTGCAAGGACAGCAGCTAAGCACTCAAGTTCAGTTACACTGTAATTCCTTTGTGCCGCATTTAACTTCTGAGACATAAAGGCCACTGGACGGTCCTCTCCGTGATCATCTTTTTGGAAGAGTACTGCCCCAATACCTGTAGAACTGGCATCACATTGTATGTAAAACCGCCTGGAAAAATCTGGAGATGCCAGCACAGGTGCTGAGGTAAGTGCTGTTTTAAGGTCATCGAATGACTGTTGAGCTTGATCGGACCATTCGAATTTTTTACTTTTCTTAAGAAGATTGGTGAGAGGAACCGTCAATGCTGAATATCCACTCACAAACCGCCGGTACCATCCCGAGACGCCCAAAAAACGACGTAACTGCCGGATCGTTTTTGGTATTGGGAACTCTGCAATCGCCCTGACCTTATCCAGACTAGGTTTCAATCCGCCCTCTCCTACCACATAACCAAGATATTCAATCTCCCTTTGGACGAATTTGCTCTTCTCTATATTTATAGTTAGCCCGGCTTTCGCGAGTCGTTCACCCACATCAGCAAGTAGCGACAGATGTTCTTCAAAGCTTGAAGTGGTTATGAGCAAATCGTCCAAATAGACGAAAACACGATCATGTAGGTGGTGGGGAATTACTTTGTTCATTAATCTGCATAAGGTCTGAGGAGCATTGCAGAGCCCAAAAGGCATCACCTTAAATTGATATAAGGGCCGCCCCGGGACAGCAAACGCTGTTTTTTCTCTCGACTCGGGATCCAAAGGAATTTGCCAAAAGGCATCCTTTAGATCCAAAGTCGAGATAAATGTCATCCTATCCAGTCTGCTTAGGAGCCCATCTATCAACGGGATTGGGTAAGCATCTTTTCTCGTCACGTTATTCAACCGGCGCGCATCCAAGCACAGTCGAATTTTACCATTGGGTTTTTTGACGACAGCCATTGGAGAACTCCAGCTGCTATCACTTTCCTCGATCAGATCGAGCGCCAACATACGGTCAACTTCATCATAAATTTGTCGCTGCACCGCAGGCGAAACCGCGTAAAATCTCTGCTTGATACCCGGAGCATCCCCGATATCAATCTTGTGGGTAATAAGCGATGTTCGGCCAAGTCCCTTTGTTTCGTAACTGGGTAGCGTTTCGATAATAGTTTGGAGTCGCCTTCTCTGATCGGGGTCTAACTGATGTTGTTTAGGGTCCGTATTGTTAGGAGGTGTCGAATTGGCCTTCATTTCGCTGATGATAAATGGTTTGATACCGAACAACTCCCAAAAGTCACACCCCAAATAAAGTTCCTGCTGCAAAGAGGGAACAACAAGGACTTTCATGGTGGCGCATTTTTGTTTAAAAACAACTTCGACATTAACAAATCCCAAAACTTTTTGTTTTGCCCCATCAGCCGTTTGGATATATGCCGGCATAGGATGTATAATTAAATTATTATTTCTCGCAAACTTTTCAGCATCTCGGCCCAAAGCCGTTATTCCGGCTCCGCTATCAAGAAGGCCTCGGATAGTCTTTCCGTTTATGACTATGGTTGCATAAGGTCGGTGGTCAAAATCATCATTTACTTCAGAAGCTAAGATTGTTTCTGCGATTTGGGCAAAGTACTTCTTGATGTCTCTAAAATATTTGATGGAGCGGTACCTTCGTTTTGGAATTTGACGTGAATTGAGTATATTCGGTTGGGTAGGAGACCTTTGTGTGGGAAATCGAGATTTTATATTAGATGGGACCCGGATTGCTCGGGATTCCCGGTTTTCTTTACTGGAATTTGGTTGGGTCGCATTTGATGGGGATTCCGGAAATGGTGTGACCCAGTTTGTGTCATTTCCGGGATGCGGTTTTCCTGCTTATTCTGGCATATCGAACAATGGGGAAATAGCACATCTGGACAACCACATCCAAAGCAGAATATTTTTGTATGTGGTACGTCACATTGTCTATAACCATGACCGGTCTTACCACAATTCCAGCATGTAAGGTGCTCTAGTTTTTGTGCCCGGATAGGTCTTGGGTGATAATCAGTCGCCCGCGTTTCTTTAAACGCATTTAAATCAGCTATTATAGAACAATCATATTCATCGTTTACATACGGAGTTTCTCCCAGGGCTAACCCAAGCTCATGTATTTGTGAAGGTCTAACATTCATGGCCATCTCTGGTATATAATTCATATGCCGCCATGCATCTTCTGTAGCAATACAGGTACTTACTAGGCTGGGCACAGATTCAAAGACTCTACCCGCCAAATGGGCTTTTAATCCAGGACGCATGTTCTTCCTCAGCAGTTCCATTATTTCTGAATCTGCTAGTGGTATTTTTAATGGTAACGCTAGATTTAGTATATCATAGTAGAAATCTATAAATGTTTCTCTGACTTTTTGCTTTCGTGCTTCAATCAACTGCCGCAAATCCCCGTCAGTACGTCTATCTTGGAACCGATATAAAAATGATTCTTTCATTTCAGGCCAACTACAATTAGGTTTTCGTTCCAATACCAACCAATAGTGTTCTTTAGCGCTTGATTTTAATAGAAAACAAATATCATTTACTAGGTTAGCGGTGGGGATTTGGTTTGTCTTAGCCAAATATTCAACTCTAAATAGAAATTTTTCCACCGCCATTCCGGAAGCTGAACCATCGAATGTAATATTCCATTTATGAACGGGGGTTACGTTAGAATACCTAGAGCGGTTTCCGGGGAATAAATTTGGCAAGATTCCATAGCTATCGTAATTTGGACTGGAATGAATTGGTGGAATAGCATTAGGAGCTTGTGAAATTGGTATATTTGGGTTACTCGAAATTAATGGTATATTAGTGGTTCGTCCTAGATGATGATCGGTAATCGTTTTGCTACACGTAGCCATGGTTGGCATCGTATACTGTGGAACGGTATCGTTCAAGTTCTTACTTGTAACTGTAGTTTCAGGAACACCCTGAGCTATCGATCCCAAGGTACTCTTTGGAGTAGAGGAAGTGCCATGTTCTGGTTGATTTATTGGTTGATCTACTCTATGATCCATCATACTTAAAGCCTCATTAGTATCAATTTGTACTGCACTTATATCCGCCATAGATTGATTTAGTGTGTCCGTATTCTCAAGAGCTCTTCCGCATACAACGATCAAAGCTTCACATGCCGTTCTTAATTTGTCCGCCGACTGTTTGACGATTTCTACTACTGAGATTCGCTTGAATCTACCAAGCAAATGCAAGAGCCTAGACGAGATCGTTTCAATTTCTTCCCTATCAATAGCCGTTTTCTGGGTGCAGCGTAACAGCTCTAATTGTAAGGTTTGTAACTTTATCGCGCAAATGGATATTTCCACGTTTGGATCCTGTATCGCGAACTTATGAGGGTTTTGGGGTTTTATATCTGGATTTGTTTGCTCCGCGCTTAACTGTTCATCTAGTAATTTGAATTGGGTGCGAAGCGATCCCTGAATCTGCCTTATTTCGCATTCAACCTTAAACTCATCATTTTGAAGATTGTCCGATTTAATAGTATTTTGAGCCATCTTGTGAATAATATTTCTAATAAGCTAACCAAAAATTAAAGGGTTTCACGTCAGATGAACAAAATGAAATTATGAATGATGATTAACTACTACTATATTATTTGGACGGATTTCCACTGACAATGAAAAAAAAATTAAACCCACCAAAATATTGGAGTCTAAAATTAACAAACAAAAAAAAACAAAAAAAATTACCGACACCCACAAAAAAAAATAATCTAATGAAATTTATACGTGAATACGTCGTTGGAAGAAATATTTCTGATCTGCTAAAAGCAACCAGGCAAAAAAAAATAATACTGACAAAATCAATTAGAAGTTTTACAATCTGCGAATATATAGATTATTTTCCTGGTACTATCAACATAAAATTAGATTAGTAATATATTACTCCAAAAACAAACAAATTCCGGCACTTGCGACTAAATATTTGAACTTACACCAAACTGAGTAATTTTGAAATAAAATTACTGGAAACAAAAAAAAATGTTTGCTTATATAAGATATATATAAATGATCAGGATAATGCATGGAGGAGGATGACATAACAGTGCAGTGGGTACGACTAACTGTAGCGTGATATTTTCGATGGCTGACTCTCGCCTGTTTCACTAAGTATGAAATGGAATAAACGGAGTTGTTGAGGTATGTCTGAGCAAGCTCACAAATAACTCGATTGCACACAACAAGATCTATCTGCGGCTCAGACAAATACCCGATTTAAATGAAAATGATGGCACTTTCAAATCCACCTTACACTGGAATCGATACCCGGTAGGTAGAACACAATGCGGAACTTTGAAATAGCCGAATCAAGCATAAATGACACAACTCTGGTTGCATTCAACATCAACGCATAAACGGAATTTGATGCAAGAGATATAAGCATCAATAATACTTGAGATAAAAAAAAATGTTGAAGAAAAGAAACATTCAATAACTGAATCCATTTAAAACAAACATCTGACTCGACATTTCATCAGTGGATGCAGATGCGCAAATGGATCAGTAATCCTAACATTTGAAATTTAAAAATATGATTGGATAAATGGTAACTAACTAAAATATTTGTTTTGTCCCTTAGAAAAAGGTTGGGCGCCACTGTAACGCAACACGCTCTGACGTCTCAGCTGTTGGTTAACAGAAATTTATCAACTTAGAGGCTTTGGTTCGCGGCTATCACTGGCAGGCTAGAGCTCAGCGGTTAGGGTGGGTGTTGATACCAAAGCTTAAGTCGATCTAGATTTGCCGCGACTGTAACAAAACATTTTCTTCTTTGTCATGGAAATAAGATATTTAAAGAAAATTAAATTTAACTGAAACAGCGGACAGGCGATAAATACCCACCTCGATCATCCAATTACACTACACTGCCATGTCAATCTCCTCTATATGCACACAAAAATAATTATCTCATCCTGAAAGTCGATAGATCACTATTCATAAAACCACAACAGTTGCATTAACAAAATTTGAAATTTTAATTTCATGAGCAATATAACACTAACGCTAATCATAACAGCTACAATGTGAAAAATACAGTTGATACTATTAACAAAATTTTATAACTTAACTACGGGTTAGTATATGTTTAAATCTAAATAAATTTGATATTTATGAAACACTACAATTCCTAATTTTAACTACGCGAATTTATCGAATTTAATTAAATTAAAGGTAAAATACCTGCACATTAAAATTGTAGTTAATATTACGAAATGTAGCAAAAAAAAACATAATAACTAATAATAATTATAGAAAAAAAAAATAAATAAACAATTGAAAAATATAAACAAAATTTCTTAGCTTTAATTATTCGCCATCTTTACACCATCACTGGATTATCCATAATATCGTTGATTATTTACCAACTGAACGGTTTGTGTTACAGTATATCTGATTTGTGCCTTACACCAATATTTAATAACCGGAGTTGACCGTTGTCGTTTTATAATTTATAGTTTGATTTTTCTTTTCTTTTAATATTTATTATATTGTTTTATTATATCTCACTGAGTCTATTAATAATTGAATTTTGACTTATTAAATGTTTGTAGTCTCGTTATCTACTCGTTTTATATACTCACGGTAACTCCCAATACATTATTTTTATTTTTACTATAGCGTTTCACATCACTACGGTTACACACACGGTAACTCAAACCACACCCAAACTTTTATGCCCCTTGTCTTAATATATAACTGACAACACTAACGGTACCTCACCACATGCCACGTTCACAATGGTTTTAGTTCTTTCAACTTTAAATATATCTTGATATACAGATATATATATATATATAGATGGCTTTATAATGTACTTATTCTCGGCGAGTTAAGATAAATAATTGCACTATTTAGCTCGTATCGTAACATATAAATTGTAAGTAGTATTACACTGCACACTGGCCACATATAGGATTTTGTTATAATTACTTAACTAACAATATATAAGCCTTAATCATACACAACTTTAATTGATCTTGTCGCACTCATTAATTCACAATCTCATTTAAATTTTGCTGAGTTCAAAAATATAACATCCACCGTTAAACTATTGGATATCCGCTATGGTTTACGATATTTCGACATAGGGATCCATTTACACGAGAAAAAAAAACTACGCAAAAATTGTAAGCCCTTTTGCTTTTTGTCAATACAACAACTTTTATGCGTTTGAGTTATTTTATTATGACGCTATAGCCATTTCACAACAATTCAAAAAAAAATCGATCGACTCACTCACTACCACTTCAAAATTCATCTTATCTATATCAAATTCAGATTTTCACAGTCTCGATTCTGTGTAAAACCCATCTATATATAGAGTTAACCCCACCATTTGATGACCGGAAATTTACGAACAGTTGTACTACGAATAAAACTGGATTGGCACAAATACCGATACGCTAGACTATAGGGATATTATCATGATAGAGATATGAAAGATAAATCAATCCATAATTAAAAGGACTGATGTTATAATTTGATCAAACAAAACATGTGACGTAACCACGTTACAACTGTGGATCTTGATATGTTCATTGCTGCACCTACAATTTTATAACTAGTCCCACTTGTCAGCCACAGCAAAAATATCATTAGTTCCATTTCCGGTCCCCAACCATGGTTTTTATTGGGCAAGAATTTGCCAATAGCGATGAAAGTGTTAGACGATATCCTTAAATACATTCTCGTCACAGGATCATTATAACTAGGTATTGAATTAACAATACTGTTTGTTGAGGGAATTGTGTACATTATTGGTCGCTGCAAGAAAGAATTTTGTTAATATTTATAAATACTAGAGGGCAATTATTGTATTATACCTAACATACATACCTGGGAGTTTATGAGATCCATTATTAAAGGTCGCGTAAAGTTGCATGTTCTTCTCATTAAACACATGTAACCCGAACTTAATAGAAATAATACCATATTTGGATCAAATTCTGCTTCTATCATTTTATAAACACTTTTAAATAACTCTCTATGTACAATTTGTGGTTTGTTGCATTTCCAAATGTCAATTTTATTATGTCAAAATTATTTCAGTATTCGGACAGCAAATGAACTTATTTCAAATATGGAAGAGAAAATTATTTCACTAATGTCAAATTTATCACAAAAAAATTATTTCGCACAGAAATCGGACACGTCCTAAATTAATGTACAAAATTTCAAATAAATTAGTCAAGCGATTTTTTATAGAAAAATTCGAAAGAAACTATTATTTTTCCAACTTTACCATGGTATAACACCTTAAATGCTGAATATATTTTTCGTTCAAGGGGAGACGTATGTATATGGTACTTTTTTGATGTAAAAATGCACCTCACAGGTTAGCTAAATGAGTTGAATTATTTTCAACTAGCACAAAAATTTAACCAGGGTTATCAACATAACATAGCCAAAATGGCCCACAGGGCACATGTTTAACTCGCATAGGGTTACGAATCTAGTAACCAAATAAATTATAATACTATTGACGATTGTAAAAGTAGAGAAAGCGCCTTTCGAGGAAAAAAGTTAAAATGAGGCAACTGGCAAAATGACATTTCTCATAAATGCGACGAAAGAAAATTTTGCAATCCGGTAATTAAAAATTGTTTTTATAATCTAAAATATGAATTATTTACAATTATTAGCAATCTGGTAAGTAAAAATTGTGTTTACAGTTCAAAATTGGAATTCTTTACAACAATTTCGAACGTCAAATTATCAGCTAGCTCAGTTTAAAAAATTTCCGCTAGGTGAAATCTGTGATGCTCCAATCGTCAATAAGGGAACATGGCTATACTTTTCCATAGTAATCCAGCGGTCAAAGCTTTAGGCAGTTTTATCGATAATGTAGTTTTATTTGATACTGGAAAATTAGTATCGACAAACTTTTAGAGATATCAGCTTTAGAATTTTTAATTTTTGGTACATAAATAAAAAAAAAATTGTTTCCTATAATTAATTATCCTTTAAAGGGGTTATTTATCTGTGATAACATAAGTGGTAAAAGAGTTTACCATTCGTCCTACGTAGAATATACAGTTCGTGATATAATTATTGTGCGTATTTGTTACTGTAGCCTTGAACAATTTTTATATCGACGTCTGGTTTCCCCGTCAACTGGTAGATGATGATTGTTTTTACTTTTTGGGGTTTACAGGCAGGTTTTAATGGCCTCTCACGGCTGTAATTTTTTACCTGCTTCGATCAACGCCTTTAAGGCCAAACATACCCAAACATTCTTGAGGGTTTCTATGCGTTTATGGCTAACGTCATTCTCAAATGATAAAAACGGTTCTGGTCTGCCAGATTTGCACCTCCCATAATTTCACAATAAAATTTAATTTGATTCGGACAAGGAAAGCACCTGAATTTTTTTTTCTGTTTCAATGTTTTTGTGACTAACGTCGTCCTTGGATTGTGTCCATTACTAAGTACCAAAACCTCGGATGTTTTGCCATTTCACGTATAAAAGACCAGATTCTTTTTATCATAATTTTCCAAATTTGTACGATTTCCCATTATAACATCTCGTTTCTTGGTTGAACTAGACAATTTATTAACGACTCTTTCCGCGAGCGTTCCTGTTGTTTCTTCAAGTTCTTTTCCAGAGTATACATAGGGATGTTGAAATCGTAAGTGAACCCGGTAGCAGCATCACATCAAAGCCTCATCTTTTTTCCACGTTTGACTGGCTGGATAAGAGGCATGTGCTGCTTCAATGAACTACGTACGTACTATACGAACTACGTTGAAATTTTTCATTGAGTCATCAATAGTTTGGGAGAAACTGTCTTGTCTGCACTTCTGAAAACTAGCTTTCAAGCAAATCACAAAATCATCTTTATACAAAACCATCTTTATAATCAATTTTATTACAATTTGAAGGTTTTTCCAGATTTGCAAAATACATCTTAGATGTAATGAACGTAAACGATCACGTGCAATTGCCTCTTAGATGCATTGGTTGTCTAATGATTAATGGCTTGAGCAATAATCTTTTAGAGATGGTACTCGATTGTAATAAATATTTGTTCGGATATTTTTTTATTTTTTTATTGCTTAAGTTTGGTTACGGTTGGTTGTGTCACTTCGCTCGCTTCACTCGCTTTCGCCCCTCCTAATCACATCGGTTGGTAATATTTGTTTATTTTTTATTTGGTCTGTTATATTTCTTCTATTTTTGGCTCAATTATATACCTGTATACTATATTTCAATAAATCACTTTATTAAAACTTCTCCTTTACAAACATAACTCTTTACCCTGTAAACTTTCTCACTTTCTGAAGAAAATCCCTCTCTATCGCCACTAACAGTGTCCTCTAGCGTCAACCGTATATCTTCCGGAGTGTTAGAATCGTCCATATCTGCATAAATTAGTCAAATCGTAAAAATTGACTAAGAAATGTTATAGCAAAGACGTGGCAATATAGTACGAAATGAAATGAAATCGTTCAATTTTACTGGTACGGTATGAGTCAACTGGACCGAGTTAATTCTCATGAAATTGTGAAATTTCTAAAATATTTATAATGCCCCAATAATGCTAATTTGAACATTTTTTGATATAACACATTATTCCTTAATACTTTCTGTTGTCTCGTATGCCAGCTCATCAATGTGTAGTTTAAAATTTATGCAAAAGCTATTGCAGACATTGATGCCAATAAATCAACTGTCTGTTCCACCGATCTTTGACGCTTGGCATTTTCCCTTCTATATGGAAAATAACCAATAGTGTCCAAGGAGGGCCTTAAACTAGTCCTTCGAATTATCGGCCAATAGGTCTCTCAGTGCTCTAGAAACAATAGTCAATTTTTATATGGTGAAATACCTAGAAACACATCATCTGATTTTCCCCAATCCTTGGATTGAAATTTTCTTTTCTGTCACAGAATTAATGTGGTGGTGGATGGTGCGACATCCGTTCCTCACATTTTAAATGTTGGTGTTCCTCAGGAATCCGTTCTGTAGCCTACACTTTTTCTTATTTTCATCAATGATCTTTTATCTGCGACTCTCAATCCGATATTTTGTTCTACAAATATTTTCTTCGCAAGTCTTCGAAAGAGCTCTATGAATTTATGACTGGTCTGTCCAGGCCAAAATGTACATTAAGACAACCTGGAAGTGAAATTTGCAAAAACCAACAAGCTTCAAATTTTCTTTCTTCTTGAAGTACGCGTTTGTGGAACAGGTTGGACGATGGAGCCTTCCCTGTGACATATAATTTGCAGAAATTCAAACTCAATATCAAAAGTACAATTCTTCAAAAGAATGGAATTTCCAGCTTAATACTCTCGTCATTCCCTCTTCAGTCTTTCGTTCTTTTTATGGTTATGCTATGTGTCGTTCCATATGTGTGTGAGGACACATTCAGTGAGCGATTCCTAAGCGCTCACTACCGTTAAATGTATATAAACAAAATATATAATTAAATGAATCAATTAATTAAATGAGTTCAAAATTAAATTTTCCATTTTCCAGAATTTACACGTCTTTGCTAGACTTTGGTCTAAGCTTTTACAATATAAGTTTATATTTTAATTAATTAAATGTATTTATTGATTTATTAATTTGATGTTGTCAAATTATAATTAATTTATTGATTATAATAAAACTTTACAAAAAAATTTCATATATATAATTGCACATTTCGGACGGACCCAGTCCAGATTTCCCTTACGGCTGAAAGGGTTGAATTTAAATCATATTTTTAATTAAATCAATTTTTTCCCGATTTTATGTATTTTATTTAAGTAATTATGAAGAGGAACGATAATTTTTCACATTATTACGTGTAAATAACTTTCGAACTATGATGACTCAGCAAAGGCTATCAGTTCTATCGCTAAAGGTCGGACGTTTAAGATTTGTAGAACAAAAGCAACTTTTGAACTATGTATAAATAAATGTAATATTGTGAAATTTTGATATAGTTTCAACTTTCAATAGTTAAACCATGTCTCTTTTTTTTTTTTTTAAATATGTATATGGTCCGACCCCAGAATGTCTAAAGTGCGCCCTGGCACACCTAAATTCTGGGCAAAGCATAACATTCATTTAACTTTTTACAATAATTTTGCCTGGAATTCCTTTCTGATTATTTGACTGAATCTTATTGCCAAAAACGAATTTCAGGCAAAAATTCAAAAAGAATCCCAATCAAACCAGTTTTGACTTGAATGTATTATTAGTTTTTTGATTGAACGACCTTCTGAAAAGGCATTTCAATTCAAAGTTACCTTTTAATTTTGGACCGAAACTTCTTTTTTTTTTTATAGAAATGTTTTTGACTGTTATTCCCGGATACAAAAAACACAACAAAGATTGACGTATGTATGTATGCAAGATTCCTTTTCAAAAATTATATTTTTTAATTTGCTTCATATTGTCATTTAATTTTACAAATTTAAATTAAATGATGACTTACAAAAATTTGAGGTTTCTCGTTTTTTGGGCAATATTAATGAAAAATTAAATTCTTTATTTATAAAATATGTTTTCAAAAAATAATCGTCATGCGTTGCAGAGCATTGGTTAAGAGAGAGGGTTCGCCACGCCGCGGCCCTAGTTCGATTCTCGTTGCTGATCAAAAATTGAATTAATTAATAGCAACATGCTTCGACAGCGAATCGATTATAACGAATGCGTGTAAAAATTGTTCGTTGAGATGACCACCTACCAAGGACTGTTTGAAAGGTCTCATTGACGAAGATTAGTAATGATCATGTGTAAGTCCATAGTGCTCGTCTGTGTGAAATCATATTATTTGAGATGCCATTAGTTTTGAATTGTTTTTCTTATCATTGTAATTAAATAACAGCTGTTTCATTTTCCCCATATTATGTTTACAATTTGAGAACATTAAAAAATTATTATTTGATCTGGTGATCGAGGTGGTTAAATATCACATTTGTAATTGAATTAGATAAATATCAAAAATTAAATAATTTCAAAATATTTCTTTAAATAAACTCGGTATGCTTGTATAAATTATATTAATAAATTAATTAAATTATCGAAATCATTTGCAAATATATACAATTTTGGATTTAGCCGTGGAAATTGTTGAATCTACAATAAACAAAGGTGCTCGGTATTTATAAATATATACATATGTAGATTAGATGGACATAAATATTATTTGTATTTTCTTGGAGACGCGCTGATAGGTTTTCCTGTGGGTGCGAAGGTATGATTAACATAAAACTTTTAACTCGGATGCAAGGCATGATAAGTTCAACCATCATAATATCATTTTCATGATAATTATCATTAACTCTTATAATATATTAAAACAATTGGCTAAATCATCGTCTAATTTACCGTCTCAAATTATACGTGATATTATTGTGGGCTGTAATCCAACTGCTCTTGTTTATTTACCCAACAAACTAGCTCGAAAGAAAAAAAATTAATCGTCTACGTACTCATGCGATGAAATACAAAGATCCTATATTTTAAATGCATACAGTGTTTAAGACTATAGAGGATAAACGACGTTTTTTCCCACATAAAATCGTCTATTTGAAGGGTGCACAGTTGGAGAGAAATGGTTATATATGATTGGTTACAAATAATATATGGTACTCTTTCTTTTATGCAAACAAACAAAACCAACAAAAATATTTATACGTATAAACATTTTTGTTGGTTTTGAAACAAACCATTTATTCTTGTTAAAAAGAGGGGTTGTCCATAGTTTCGTGAAAATTAAAAATTATCAAATAAAACAAAACAATTAAAAAAAAATAAATATAATTAATTATTATTTGTGATAAACTATTAAAAAAAAATTATGAAAAATGAGGTATTCAATCAGAAAATGTCGTAACAATACTCGAAACAAATTACCAGGAATTTCTTTTCATAGATAAGTTTTATTCTGGTTTATATATAACGAAAGTAAAATTGTGATGTAATTATTGTAGTTGATGATAAAAACAGTGCACTTTTAATTTAAATTTATTATTAATTATCAAGAAAAAAAAACAAATTTCAATAAATGTTTCCTGATTTGTTTACTCTAATATTAACCTTTGATTTAACTACAGAGAGTTGATTAAAGTCTCAACCTGGTTCTTACTGTTTTTTAAAAATTAAAATATACAATTAAAACATACACGTGTTTATCTAAAAACAAATTTAAATTGGATTTTATAATGCCAATTGCCAACCATAGATGGTGCATTAAGGATTCTTTAGACCTATCGCCATAATCATAAGTAATTTCCTCTCCTGCTTTTATATCGTCTTTTGTGTAAAGTAAAAGCCGTGGTATATTTTTAATGGTCATGGTCCTGGGCATTAGATTTCCATTTCGCGAATGGTTGACACGGCGGCCTAGTCTACTGTTCACCGCTGTTGCATCGATACAATATTGCATATTTTTATGCTTGAAATACTACATGTAACATTCAGTCGTAAGGTCTCGGGAGTAAGTCGCTTCCCGTTTTTGTGCATTGGCATAAGAAATTAAATCACCAACATATTCAATCACAAATTCACTTCTATTAAAATTTCTTACTGCTACGATCCCTCGCCTTTTGTCGTTAAACATTCTAATCTCTAGCCCATCCTCTTTCCCTTCAATTACAACCTGTTCTATTTTACGGTTCCGTTTCTCGAGCACCTCATTTTTTGTTTTGCACACACTGCGGCGAACGGGTAGAAATTCTGTTAGAGTTTTTTGCGTAATTTCTTTTTTGGCTGCATAATGTTCAATTTTGTTTTCAATACGAATTTTGTTGTGTTCCTGTTCGTCTTTAATAAGATAATGAGCATGATGATGATGATGAATATGATGGTGTTCAATATCAGAAATTATTAACCTTTTGCGTGATTTAAATCGATCAAACTCTGATTTACATTCCGCTGGTGGGAATGCTATGTTTATATTGGGTGTTTGAATATGACTCCGCCGTTTTTGTTAAAATAAAACACATTTGCTTGTTTAGGAAATGAAAGAATTATTTATTGAAAGTATGCTCCATTTGCAGCTACAACTTTCCCTCATTTTTCAGGCAGTTTGTTACGATATGCGACCGGATCACATACCGTAAACAGATATCCCGCAATCTCCATCTGCAGCATATGCCGGCTAATGCGCAGTCTGGGGGGGTCGGTGAGATGGAGCCTTGACGGGACTTAGGAGCTGCTAAAAAAAAGGAAAAGAATTACGCTAATTGCTCACGCATAGCAAACGCTCGCCTCCAGGATCACACGAAAATTCAAACACTCATATTTTTTTCATTGAACATTTTAACAATTTAAGTTTGTATTCATTGGTTATATTGATGGTATGGATGAAAAAGAAATATAAATTACATTAATATAATTATCTAGTCAATTACGTTAATACAAACAATAATGAATATTATTTCCGAGTAAAAACAACAAAAAAAATATTGTGATCCTCGCCAAGGACTATATTGGATGCCCCTGTAATATCGGCCAATACTCGAGCTCGGGTATTTCCTGGAAATAAATAAAAAAAACGAACAAAAAAAAATTTCCCCAAAGGGAGTTACTAGAGAAACAATATTCAAAACAAAAATTTTATCTAGGTCTAATCCAAATAAGATATAAAAAGAACAAAAAAATTCAATACCAACAACAAACGAATTCATGAAGAGTATCCAACGGTTGATCATGCGTTCCCGTTTTGAATGGCGCCACACCTCCACCTGTTATCGTCAACCGGAACTCGGAACCGCCACCGAAATCACCAGCCCGTCGCAGCGCAATTTTAGTTTTTGTACTTTTGGGTATGATGCCACCACGTGAATAATTATCGCACAAAAACAATAAAATTTGGATTTTTTTTTCTCTTTATACAGATTATATCCAGTCTATATTAATCCATTGGTTTCTTCACAAAGGGAAATAATTTATTTACCTAGTTTCAATAAGTACATAGGATTTTCTGAAACCATTTTCTTTATACACATTTCACAACACAGAAAATTGTTTTTTTCCTCGTTTGGTGCTATTTTACACAAATCAGGTTATATTATCTCACTTATTATAATTTATAACCACACAAAGTAATCAAGATAACAATTCTGTCAATTGTTGGCGACGTAATTTCGCTACCCCGCTTATTTTTCAATCGATCAAAAATAAGTAAAAAAAATGACTCGATTTTGGTGTTTTAATTTTTGTTTCTTTTTTTTTCTTTTGGTTGTTGTCTTTCCAAAATGTTTATTTTTCAGAAACTAATCACCGACTGACTAAAAAAAACCAAACCAAAATTTCTTGTTTCTCCTGTCCAAAACAAAAAAACAAAAAAAAACGCCTCATCGCCATCAACGAAACGGCCACCACACGCAACATGCCAAACACACCACAAACATGCAAACAAATAGTCGTCATTCCGGCTTATTCAATTAAATAGAAGCGGGTGACTCCAAAGAACCTGCACACAGAACGGGTGAACAAACAAAACCGGTTCAACCGGACAAAAACAAAAAAAAAATCGGTTACGATGTATCGTAACAAGTTTACGGATTCCCTCTCTGAAAAAATCTTGGCCTTGGAGGCGATCCAATCATTAAGCCAATTTTCGATCTCTGCGCGACAACTGAACCGCTGTTCAGAAAGAGACGACTGAATCGACCGGAAGAAGTAGTAATCTGAAGAAGCTATGTCTGGTGAATACCGCGGGTGGGGTAGAACTTCCCAGTCCTGTCCTTGTAAATAATTTTTCACAACGTTTGCAACATGTGGTTTTGCATTGTCATGCTGAAATAGCTCGCTTCAAACATATTAGTTGTCGTCGGTACTCATCGCCATTGATAGTTTCACCTGATTCCAGCAGTTCATAATATACTACACCTTTCTGATCCCACCAGATACAGAGCATAACCTTATTGCAATGGATATCTCGCTTTGGTTGCGATGGACCAGCTTCACCACGCTTCACCCAAGATTTTTTACGTTCGGGATTCTCATAATAAATCCATTTTTCATCTTCAGTAGCTATCCGATGCAGAAAACCTTTTCTTTGTTGTCATTGAATCAGTATTTCACAAATAATTTTTCGACGTTCGAGGAGGTCTCTTTCTTTTAATTCATGTGGAACCCAGTTGTTAGCTTTTTGAACCATTCCGATTGTTTGTAAAGGTTTTGCAACAGTTGATCGATCAACATTTAATGCTACAGCCAATTCTGATTGTGTTTGAGAAGAATCTTCAGCCAATAACGTTTCCAATTCAGCATCTTCAAATTTTTTGGGTGGTTTTCCATGCCCTTTATCTTCAATGCCAAAATCATCATTTTTAAATCGTTTAAATCGCATTTTTAAACCATTCTTTGCACGTTGTATTCGATGGAGTATGCTCACCGTAAATTTCCACAAGCAAACGATAAGTTTCCGCTGCACTTTTCTTTGCAATAAAATAATGTAATAACACTTCCCGCAAATGATGTTTATTTGGAATAAAATTCGATATTTTGAAAGAGTTAAAAATACTATTTGTTTACACTTCAACCAAATGTCGTATACTGCGTTTGATAGCTGACATCAAATACTGTAGAATACAAGTATTGCGCATTTATAGTTTACGTAAGCAGTAAAAATAACGACACCAATTTTATTTTGGTTTAGATGGTCTTAATATACTAGCCCAAATGCCAACTTCACCTACACGTGGTACTTCCTGCTAATTAACTAACGAGGCTCTGGCGACCGAGATACGGCGGAATAACCGACTACCGAGAACATAGCAAATGATGTTCTCTTCAATGACCCACTACCAACTTGTACTGGTTAGGTTGGTAGTTGATACATAACCAGTTTTAAAGCAATGAGTTCAACGCAAAAAGGAAACAATACCCCAGGTGGTAAACCAACTACCCAGTTGGCTAATCCACCCTCTTACGAGGCTGGCTCAATGGATTTTGGGGTGAGCCAATCATTACTAAACCCATTCGAAAGAAGTTTAATGTTGTTAAGATCACCAAACAATCATACTAACTCTGCAAATTAGCAGAAAGACGAAAACGCTGAACTCTGTCGAAAACTCAGTGAAGTAGAGGTACTTTTAACCCAACTAAGAAGCGAAATTGAAAAGCTGAAAAAAGAAAATGAAGAATTGAAGAAGCCCAAACCAATGGAGATTTCTGAAAACCCGCTAACTTGTTATAATGAAACAAGTACTCACACCAGTTATAACAATGAGTTCCATACTGATGAAGAGGATCTCATGAGAGAAACAGATTGGGTACTGAAAAGGAAGAAAAGACCTACCAAAAAACGAAAAGCAGAATTCTCGCCTGAAGTTGGAGATCATTCGCAAGCTAATGTATTAGTAACTGGTGATACTAATACCAAACGAGCTCACCAGCAACAGCAACAAAAGGTTGTACCGAAAGAAAAGGCTCCTCCGCCAATTAATGTAATCGGCATAACAGAATTTGCTAGTATACAATCTATAATGAAATCAGTGACAGCTAAGGAATATAGAGTAGTGTCACTAAACAATAACGTGTGGAAAATCAATACACCAGATTCCGACACATATAGAGCTCTAGCAACAAAGCTCAATGCGGAAGGTAAAGAATGGTTGACATACGAAGATAAAAACGAACGCGCAATTAAGGTTATGGCCAGAGGCCTTCATCCAACGTGTAAGAAGGAGGACATAATTGAGGACCTAAAGGCAAGAGATCTGCAAATAGAAGATGCAGTAAACATCCTAAAACGAGAGAGAGGTGAGAACAATCAAGTCAAAAAAAGGGGGCTTCCACTCTTCATGCTTACGTTTAACAAAAAGGAGAAAGTTGAAAACATCTTCAACATCAAAGCAATTCTCAATATGAGGGTTAAAATAGAACCGCCCTGGCAAAGGACACGCGCCCCGGAAAACAAAAAAATCCTCAATTTTCTATGCAATAAACTAAAACAACTTATAAAAGAAATTAAGAATGAAACTATTAACAAGTACTTAAATGGTCTCACCGAACATAAAGATACTGATTACTCTCTTTGGAAAGCAACAAAGGGATTAAAAAGAACCAAAACGCATGTGCCGCCTATTAAAAATGGGGAAGGAACCTGGGCCAAAAGCGACAAGCAAAAAGCTATTTTATTTGCAGCTCACTTGGAAGATACCTTTCAACCGTTACCTAGACAAACAGCAGATGAAAACATAATAACAATTAGCAAAATTGATGAATATAATATTCGATGTGTAACATTACAGGAATTAAAAAATGAGATAAAGTGTAATTTGAACGCAAAAAAAGCTCCAGGATATGATTTAATTACTGGACAAGTCGTAAAAGCCATTCCCGAGAAGGGACTACGAAAATTGGTTCAAATTATCAATGCTGTCTTCAGACTAAAATATGTCCCACGGCAATGGAAGGTTGCTGAAGTAATTATGATCCCCAAACCAGGCAAACCAGCGAACGATAAAAAGTCGTACAGACCGATTTCACTACTACTTCCTGTAATTTCAAAATTATTTGAAAAATTACTGCTCAAGAGACTCAAGCCAATAATAGAGGAGAGAAATTTGATTCCACCACACCAATTTGGATTTAGAGAAAATCACTCTACGATATAACAAGTTCACAGAATAACGGATATAATCGAAGACTCACTTGAGAATAAGAAGATATGCTCCAGCATCTTCATAGATGTAGCACAAGCTTTCGACAAAGTTTGGCACCAAGGACTTGAATTTAAATTGCATCGAGATCTACCTAAGCAATTCTATCAAATTCTTAAATCTTATATCGCAGACCGACATTTCCGTGTAAAATATAACCAAGAGTACTCTGAACTAAAGAGAATATCAGCAGGCATACCACAGGGTAGCGTACTGGGTCCTATATTGTTCATCCTGTACACCAGAGATATGCCAAATACAGAAGGTGCCACCATAGCAACATTTGCAGACGATACAGCTATTCTGGCTACTGGAAAGTGTATATCAGAAGCAACGACCAAACTTCAAAAAGCAACCGACACAGTGAGTAGTTGGACCAAGAAATGACGCATTAGCCTAAACGAAGCAAAGTCGGTTCACGTAAACTTCACAAACCAGAAAGTTAACTGGATTCCAGTGAAACTTAATTCAAGGCCGGTTCCAAATGCAAATACAGCCAAATACCTCGGCATGACTCTCGATTGCAAGCTTAGATGGAAAGAGCATGTTAAAAAAAAAAAAAAAAGAATTGAACATTAAATATAGGAAAATGTATTGGCTAATAGGTAGAAACTCTGAGCTTACAATACATAACAAATTGCTATTATACCAGCAAATACTTAAACCAGTATGGACCTACGGTATTCAACTTTGGGGTTGTACCAAGAAGACAAATGTACAAATGATTCAATGTTTTCAAAACAAAGTGCTGCGTGGCATTGTAAACGCACCATGGTACATTAGAAATGATAACCTCCATAGGGACTTAAACATGGAATATGTAAGTGAAGAAATACAAAATCATGCGAAGAAACACACTCAGCGGATATCTCGGCACCAAAATGCAGACATACGAAGTTTGTTGGATACCACCAATGCAGTAAGAAGACCTCAAAGGCAGAAACCTTTGGAATTGGGTAGTTGTATTTAATTCGGATAGAAAAAAATAATTACTATGTAAATTCAAACGGGAGTAACCATTGGGCTACTGCCCGTCAAATGTGAATCTTCATTTAAGAAAGATAAATTACTAAATGATTTGTAAATCAGTTGTAATATTAAATAAAGGAAAAAAAAAAAAAACAATTGAGCCAACTAAAGTAAAATTGTGATGTAATTATTGTAATTGGTGATAAAAACAGTGCACTTTTAAATTTATTACATAATTATAAAAAAACAAATTGTTGTTGTTGGTTGATTTGCTTACAATTATTTTTACCAGGTCCCCACTAAAAGTGTAAAACAATGACGCGTTTCTAGAAAAGTTATTTCTAATAATAAAATTACTTTTATTAAAAAATTGTATTTATCCTTTTATTAATTGCTTTATTTTAAGCAACCCACCCACTTCGTTCCAATCTATAGTGAATAAAATTCTAAACACGATCCTGATCTATTTTAGTCTCTCTTTTTAGCACAGAATTTTCGATGCTTGACGTTTATTTATTTCTTCTCTATAGTCTTATAACTCTATGTTTAAATGAGATACGCATACAAAAACGAATTGCCGTATTTCGAAAGAGAACTTTTCGTTTTAACAAATTATTATTTTAGGGAGGACATCCGTTAGTGTTAGTTTTAAATATGTAACGCAATCATCAGTATAGTAATTGTACCGATTATTTTTCGCCAAATATTTGGAATCCGTGAGCTTATCGAAGAACAGCTTTGCTGTTCTGTCAATTGCACTGTTTTGCATTATACTTTAGAATTTAGAGGATGTTTATTTAATTTCGAGAAATTAATTTGGAGGAGGATCCAAATACTTAAGCTAAGTCAAAAATATTGAAATTATGTGGAATTTTCTTTAAAAATCAGAAATCTCAAAGTCTAGCCGTTTTACCTTCAAACCGTATTCCAACCGAAGACGAATATATAAAGAAGGTCGTGAAAAATTTAAAAAAATGGTAAAATGAACTACACAAGAATCCAAGATTCTGTTGATATAGTGGCTTATATAAAATAATATGAGAAATTAAAAGTGGACTAATACTATTTATTAATAATATAAAAAAATTGAAGCAGATCAAAATATTCGACCAACCAACAGACAAAATTCAACCACTCGATTTTTTTACAAAATCTAGCTAAGATGATTACTGTTTTAATAAAAAAAATAAAACAAAGTTTGAAATTTTGGGTTAGGAATTTCGGTTTATGTGATTTTGGAAAAAGGAATTTTAAAATTTGTATTTTTGTTTTTATATTTTTGGGAATAATAAATTTGGAATTTTGTTTCTTTGGTATTGTGTCCCTGTCCCATTTTGTAATTCTTGTTAGTTCGATTTGTTGTTAGGCTATTCGATATAATATAGTATATAATCGAAAGAAAAAAAAACAATAAGTTTTTGAGTTATTCTTCATTTTTGATTTTTAGGCGGTTATTCTGAAGCGGTAAACCCACTGAAAAATGAAAAGAAAAACCCCTTTTACTTTTCTCGATATAATCCGAAATTATTACTCTATTTGCGATAAAAATCTTCTGGAATTTGATTGAATATGTATTTCCATACTACTTTTAATTTAAACCCAAAATATATTTTTAATTAGCCTAGAAAGTTGTATTTTAGTTTTTTAAATTGAAAATAGTACATTTATTCGGTCAAAGAACCAGAAGATAAAATAAAGCAATACTTTTGGAGTTATATCGATAATTCGGTTTTTCTTTTCGTTTTTCAGTGGGTCGATTTAGCTCCTAGTGATTATTATGGTTTGGTTATAAAAGTCACCGTTAGTTCAGTACATATTTTCTATGTTGATATACATTTTTCTATGGAGCTAGCTGTCAAAATAATAAACAAAGAAAACAAATTTGCTTTTCTTTTAGGAGATTAGTTTGTGTTAATTTTTCTTTTTTAATTTGGGATAAATGCTTCTTTGAATATTTATTTTCAAATTATTTCTGTCATATAAATATATAAATAATTTTTTGGTGCAAACTTTAAGTTTTTTAACAGAGAATCGCCATCCAAATAATATCTACCGGATGATTTGTAATGGAAATTTACTGTGTAACGGTCTTTATGATACCCGTTTACTGGACGAATTCTGTTAAAATAGTCAAATATGCGGAAATCGCTTATCTTTTATGATACAATAGAACAGAATATAGCCGCCAAATAACTGATAATATTTATAAGGGGTATCGCTATTGGTGGACTGCAACAACCGTAGGCGGCGTTAGTATCGCATATAACGAAGGGGACGAGAAACGTCAATTTTTTCTTGTTCATATAAATTTTAGTGTTGTTGGAGATGGCTTCTTTTGGTGTTGTCGGGGTAGGATTTCTTTGCTTTATTGCACAGCTTGTTTAAGTTATTACCTCGGCTTCCAACTTTTGGTCTTCATGTGGCTGGAATATTTTTTCGAGGTGTTCAGTAACTTCTCGAGCTTTGTCTTCAGTATTTCTAGCCCATTTCTGTCACCTGCTATTCTTATTGGGGGAATCTGCATTATTGGTCTTTTAATTCTTTTGGTTGCTTTCCAAAGAGAATATCAGGACCGTTATCATTAGTTAATTTGCTTAAATAGTTGCTCAATTATTTGATTCTCTTAATTGTTGAATGAGATTGTTCAAATAAGTTTTATCTTGGT
Source organism: Tipula vernalis (assembly GCA_958295665.1). Lineage (NCBI taxonomy): Eukaryota > Metazoa > Arthropoda > Insecta > Diptera > Tipulidae > Tipula > Tipula vernalis. Next base: position 1,862,486 of record OY282561.1, read on the forward strand.
GGGGGGGGGGGGGGGGAGGGGGAGGCTTGTTTCTTGCCATACTCTTCTCGATCTTCTGTTTCCTGCTAGAAGTTCTTTAGTTTCCACAGAGTAGTTGGTTGTTTCGCCGGATTTTCTTTTTAATTTCATGGGTAGTTTCCCCAAGCTGATTGCCGTATATCGTAATTAGTGTGATTCTTTCTGAATGATTTTTTCACTTTACGTTAGAAGTATCGGTGAATGGTCAGAGTTTAAGTCATGGCTTTCATCTATTTGTACATAATTTACAGATATGCTCTTTATTATGAAGAAATCTATCAGATCTGGTATGTTGTTTGTTGGATCAGTTGGCTAATAGGTTGGTTTTCCAGTTGATAGGGCTTCACAACTGCATTTCCTGATAGCTTTTAGGAGTTCTTTATCCTTAGTCGATGTTAATCTGAAGCCCCAGTGGACATTTTTTTTGCATTAAAGTCTACTCCAAGTACAAATCGTTTTCTTAATTTACTGAGGAACTCGAGATAATCTTTTTCTTTCATTGAGTGCTTCGGTGGGAAGTAAATACTAGCAATACAAATGGAACTATTTTTTGTTTTGACAATAACAGCAGTTCCTTGGGTTTCTTCTGTTTCATATTTTAACTTTTCATAGTGATGAATACTATATCTAATGATAACATTCTCGAAATTGCGACGAAACACGATTTATGTGTAACTTTATTAGTTCTCGTAATTGCGACTTGTTGTTGTTGTTTTACTCGTACACCTTTTTAAATACAACAGACAACTCGTAATGATTAAAAAGATTATTTTTAAAGAAAAGAAAGAAGATTATTTTTAAGCGTTTTGTCGCAATTTCGAGAAACTCGTAATGCTTACATAATCGCACCCCAGCACTACCTCCTTTAGCAGTGTTTCCAGGCTGAATAGTGTGATATATTTGATAATTTTTAAATTTAATGATTGATTGTCTAGTGAAGTTTTTCCGTGATGAGACATACATGGATTTTTTTTATGTTCAGGACCACTGGCAATTCTTGTTGGTGTTGCATCAGTCCATTGGAATTCTAACATAAGATTCTAAGATCATTGGCCATTTTTCTGTTTAGGGATGGCTCCCTTAGTGCTGTACTCTAGTTTCTGTAATCGCTCATCAAATGTATTTAGTCTGCTTAAAATTAATTTAAGTGTTTGACTTACATCGTCATTTTGAGCAGTTTTTCCTGAATTTCTCTTACTCATCGTTACTTGAGCATAAGTCATTTTACCCAATTGTCCATGAGTAGTTCCCGACACTAAGATTTACTTCGGTTTGGTTCATCTTAACCGCTTGTGCTTCCTGAATATACTTGGATTTTTAGTAATCACATTCTTATTTTTGATCCATTGCAGTTCAATAGCAACGCTGCATCCTCTGTAGTTAGCCGGATGGTTTTCTCCACAGTGAACGCATTTAGGTTGAACATTTTGAGCTTTTACACAATTTTTGTTATGATGTTTACCTAAACATTTGACACACCTGCATATAAATTTTGGTCGTCTCATGAGTCGGTGAGGCGAGAATTACCGGATCGTAATGGTATTAGTTATTGTGTGTGTGTTCGAATGCTCTTTAACTATTCATGCTCTTCATGCTCTTTTTAGTTTTTCGTATATGTAGTTATTTTGTGTTCTTTGTTGAGATTAGGGTTTCGTATACGAATGAAATTTTTAAAGGGACACGAAGATGACGATGTTTGAAAAAAAAAATCAATTGACTAAAACGCAAAATTGTGTATTAAAACTTTATTAATTTCAATTAAAATTGTGTACAACCTGCAATTCAATATATTTAATTTCAAATTATTTATAATTATAAAAAAAAAATTTCGTTTAAATTGATAATAAAGACGATGTAAAATAATGAATTTGAAAATCCTATATGATTTTGTTTACGTTCCATATGGCATTGGAAAAATGTACAAAATGCATGTAGTAGTTAGCAAGATAAACAGAAAATAAAGGAATAAGAAAAAAGAGTTTTAATAATAGGTACGTATATGTATGTGACGCTGTACTAAAAAAGGTTTCGTAAAACATCATTATCATTTTCAAATACAGCTTGTTAAAACAAATTGCGATTACTCTCGATTTGTTTAAATTTATCAAATTTTCAACAGAATTTTTTGATGGCTTTAATATTAAAATGAATAAAATCAATCAAATATTGTGAAAGTACAGTTTACATTATGTATTTTGAATGTATTTCAGTAAGTATTTTTTAGTAACCTTTACATAATGTACACTGTACTTACACAATATTTGATTGATTTAATTAAGTTTTTAATAAAAAATTAATTTGCTTTTGCAACACGAAATCTAAAAAATTAATAAACAAACATGTTAAGTTAAAACAAAAGAAATACATTTTTTTATTATACAATAATAGAACTATACTAAAAGTAGAATATTCAAAAAATATTTACAACGAACAACACAGTATGTATTGTTAATTCTCCTGCTTCATAGCAAGTGAAATATTCTCACACGTGAGCATAAGCATCAAAAATTTTTCCCGATTTCAACAGATTTCAACCGATTGGCTTATTTTTGATACTTACCGTCACAAAACAATACACTAATACAAACAACGAAAATGACAGAACACAATAACAAAATGTATCTTATACTCCTTGTACGTATACAAAATTCTCATGAGGCAGTGAGGAAATTTGGGACCAAAATTTATATACTGGTTGCAACATTTTTGTGTATGTCCATAGGCTTGACATTATTTACATTGTGGTATAAGCTTATATCTTCTTAGAGACGGAAACCTTGCACCCCAAGATGTACTTAATTTGATAAATTTTTTCGATATCTTCATCAGTATCGAAGGTCAACATAAACATGTTAAGAGGTACTTTGCCTCTCCGTTTTAGCTTAATTGATGCTTCAGTAGCCTTAAATCATTTTGCTTTCAGGCCTTCAATTATATTTTCTGGTTTACACGTAGAGTGTAGGTTTTTAGTCATGATCCTTATTTTTCTGGTTTGTTTGTCTTCAAACGTTTGCCAAGCACGTTTTTCTTCGTTTAATATTTTTGTCATTTTTCTGTAATTTTTACGATCTTTCTAGTTTATTTTGATGGTGTTTCCATTCATTACCTTTGCATTAAACTTATCAGTAGTAGTTATTGTTTTTATTTTCTCATTGGGGTGGGGGGGGGCGTATTGTTTCGTTTCCTTTTTATTTTTGACCCTTAACTCTTATCCGATGTTTCTCGATCTATATCGCCTTCATCTGTATGGTATTCTTGTGGAGTTGTATTCTGGTTAGGAGTAGAACCGATGTCCTCCGTTGGATTAAGATATCGACTTCGTTTTCAAGCGTCTTCATACGCTCCTGTATCTATGCAATTGTATCATTCACTTGCTTGTTTATATTGTTGGCTTCAACTAATGCATTATTAGCTTTACACAATTCATTGTAACGCTTTTCTTCGTTTGTAGAACGACTGTTGTGGCTCCTGGCCCAATGGAGGGACTATCGCCTCTTATCGGATAATACGATACTTTCTTACTCCTCTAGAAGGAATGTGAATTAGCCTTTTCTGTTTCACTCAATTGAGCTTGTTTATTCACCAACATGTCTTGGGACTGGTTAAAATAATTGTAGTATAGTAATGGCTGGTCTCCCCCAGAATCTATGAGACCGACCTCCGAAAAGGGTGAATTTACCTGAGTAACAGGTGTCCAGCCTAGGGTGTTAGTTTCCATATTTGTTCCGCTCATTGCTCATTTATAGTGTACTGCACTCGCCTCTAGTATTTAGCCGATGTATCACATCATTGCCCGGCTGTTACCACGTGGAGGTATACTAGACACATTTGCTGGTTTCTACATAGTTGCAGCGTTGGAATATAGATCACGAGATAGATGGCTATATACGGTTAAGCCCCACCTTATTGAGACGCACCCAACACCCATTTAAAATTTATGAAAAATAAATAAAGCACTGTCTCTCTAAACCACTATTATTAAATATGTTATCTTACAATTTTTACCATTATAAATTTTGTACAGAATTTACTTTTTTTTGACACTAATACTAGATATACCGTACCAGTCATTTTGACTGGTTATACTATTTTTCTTTAATAGTTTACTTTTTACTAAGGATTCTTTTACTTTAAAAAGTAGGACTTGACATTTAGGTTATCATAGAATATATTCTTTATTATATGTACTTCAATAAAAATGCAACTATACTGTATACAATTTAAAGAGATTAGTTATATGGTTTTAGTTCTGGTATATCTAGTGCTAATGATCTTATATACTAGATATCAGCTACTTTGATGAATGTTTTCCGAATACTTTTCCATATTATATTCGCGGTCAAACATACTGCTGTTTCATAGTTCATGAAAAAATTAGTGGTATTGGTATAATTCTAATGAGATGTCAGCTTTAAGAATTTCGAATTTTTGTCACTATAGTAAATATAAAAAATAAATTAATTTTGTCTATAATTTACCATCTACAGTAAAACTTCCATAAGTCGAACTTCTATTAGTTGAATTATTCCATAAATCGATTTTTTTTTGTGGCAGGAGCCACAATTTGTATTGGGAAGGAATTCGAATTTTCTTTAACTCGAACAAATTATTGTGGCAACTAACTAGTGATTCGACTTATAGAAGCTTCACTGTAGTTGTCATTTTTATTCGTGTTGGTTGCTTTTGCTGCTTTAATGATTTTAAATATACTTGGCCCATTTTTTGAAAGCGATGTCCCTTATAGATATATAATAAGTTATTTGATGGCCGCACACGCAATAACTCAACGAAAATTCCAAACGATAAGCAAACGTGATCTAAAAAGAAAATGGAACGGATGAACAATAAATAGTTTTCCTTTATGGTTTGGTTTGTCTAAAAAGACCAAAGTATTGAAATCCTGTTAAAATTGGCCAAAAATTTGGTTGGTCCAAAACCATTTTTCTCGACGTTTTGAAAGTCCCTGAGTCTGAAAAAACAAAAAAAAAAAATGTCCGTCCGTCTGTCTGAATGTCTGGACGTCTGGATGTCTAGCCATGGCATCTCGAGAACAGTTAGTCCGATTTGGATTTTTTTTCGCTAATCTGTTTCTATCTGACTCACAACCCTTCTAGAGGGATGATAATCAGGTCTGAAATTACTACGGAGGAATTTCTGAAACTTCACTATTTGAGTTGATTTTTGGATCATAATTCTTTTAACGTGATGTTGATGGTGATAGTGATGATGACAATGATAGTGATGGTAATAGTGGCTGTGATATTGATGTTGATAGTAATGATGGATGGTATGTGAGATGGTTTAAACTCAAATGTGGAATCATAAATATGTTGGTAAACTCGTTTTTTTAAATTTTGTTTTGTTTGTTCAACATCTCTGCCACAATAACATTTTAATTTATACATATATTAAATTTAGGTTTTTCAATTTTTGATTTTCCAAAGAAAGGACATTTTAAAATAAAATGCTAATTAACTAATGTACAGTTCTTTGGGACCCAAAAAACTGCTAAATGAAAAAAAAAATTGAACAATAAAATTTTGTTATTATACTTTTGGTCGATTAAAGCGACAATTGCCGTTTGAAGTAACAAACATCCTTTTACGCCGCATTCTCTCATCTCTGTTACGTCAATCGACTAAGTCACCACCAATTTACAGTTGAAGTGACAGGACAATTGTCCCGTTGAATAAAGTGACACGACTAAGGGGATAGGAGTATAAATTTTGATTTTTGCGCGTATTTTCTAAAATATTTCCCCTATTGAATTGCACTTTATAGTTAATATGTATTTTGAAATTTCCAGAATGAAAAGCAATATCTGATAATTTCAAAAATTTTTTGGCTAGGAAGAATACATTGTTATTTTTGTAAGATGATAAAGAGTTATAATTTAGGTACCGACCGAACCATGTTTTTTTGTGTGATATAAGTCTGTAGTTAAACTTCCATCATCATTACGTATTACAATATTATCTAGACTGTCGAAGAGTTCTTTCCCACGCAACAATTATTATTACTAAAATATTAAACACGAATTTGGATAAATTATATAAAGTTGACTTAAATAGCTTAGAATTGGTCTCAGTGGAATACCAGTTTTGTGCACCTTTGGCAGACCATATATTGGGGTTGTTTCATGACAATTTCTTCACACTAAATTTTAACGTTATTGATAAAATCCTTGCATACTTCTTCCGGAAATTTTCGTTTGATTTCACTGATGAGATCACCAAGATTTTTATTTACATAGCGAAATTTTGCAAAAATTTCTTTTATTGCACAATTAATAACCGAAAAATTATATTTACCTTGGAAGGATGGTTTCAAAATTCTTTTCAATTTTGAACAGACTATTTTTGGATGGCTTCAAAATTCTTTTAAATTTTGAACAGACTTTTTTATCCGTCTATTACCAGGATAAACTTTTTTATTTCTAGCTTTTGCAATGCCAAATTTTTTCGTAAGAACTTCTTCAATAATGACACTATTATTTCTTATTTATCTTCTTAATTTTTGGAAAGTACTTATTATTTCGAAAGAGCAGCCTTTAATATTAAACTCTGTGATCTAGCAATAACTGCATTTTATGTCCAAAAAGGTACTCAGTCCTCTCTTCAAAGGAATTAATTATTTTTTTATTTTCAGCTTGAGCTGTATCCAAGAATCTATGGAAATTTTTAAACGAGAAGTCTAACTAAGGAAACCGACAAAGAGAGAATATGGGCCGAAATTCAGAAGGTTTGAAAGAATATAACGCCATCCCCAATGTGGCTCACTTACAAATAGTAAGGGCAAGAATGCATTGCAGTTTTGAAGCAAAAGAGTTTTCCAACCAAATATTGATTTTCTTTCTAAATTATTTATTTTTATAAGCAAGTGGCTTAATTAAAATGCCAGCCCAGAGCACCACTGTTACTTTTTTTTATGTGACAATTGTGATTTTCAACCTATCTTCAACCTATGAATTATAATTTTAAAGATCAAAATATTTGTTTCACTAATTGTGGCTTAATTATAGTACCACCAGTAATAACCTAAGCACAGTCTTTAATTATATTTACATCTAACACACGTTGTATTTTTTTAGATTTTTTATAGTAAGAACATCTTGGTGTTTACTGATAGGAGCTAAATTGAAAGATTCGGCTATGGCGTAGTTCATTGGTATATAATTCACGTTTGAAAATAGCACCGAAAGTGAAGATCTTAGGATGGCAAACTATTGATCAAATTCTGCTCTTTCACATTTGATTCTATTACTCTCTTTAAATTGCCTTTTCAATTTTGCAACATCGTAAGCTGAGTGTTTATTTTTGGTGCGTTTCAATTTATTGTTAAGATTTTGATTTTTATAGTAATATTTAGTTCATTATTGATCCAAGATTTTATTGGTCTATGGCATTCAGTAAAACGTGTTTTCTCAATACAATAATTTAGTTTTGTGTGTTCCTAGTCTGACTAAATATAGATAAGAATAATTTTGTCTTGAATAGTGGACACTAATTTCACCCCCACTCATCCCCTGAGTTTTGAATTTAGACTAGAATTTGATTATGAATTTGGTCAGAACTTGGAAAACATTTTTGGTTTTACAATAAGCGACTACGTTCCGTAAGCAGCGACCCATCAATTTCCTGAAAAAATTAAAAGCTGTTTTAGTAACGGTTTGTTGGTTTGACCACTTACTTGTATGTAAAGGGTTTTGTTCATATAATACAAAGACCCTATATATATATATATATATATATATATATATATATATATATATATATATATATATATATATATATATATATATATATATATCATATACATATGTAGATATTTTCGAAATACATTATATATTTTGTCTTAAAACACATCTGTCTTATAAAAATCTTATAATGTTTATTTATTTTAGACGATAAAAAATTATGATTTTTTCTTATGCTTTAAAATTTCTATATTGATTGATTCAAATGCAGTAATACATTTTCTTTTTATAGTTTTATTACCGTAGATAAACTTACCATATACACAATGAACATGCATATACGTAGATATTTAGAACAATACATCTATGATGTAGTGGTGTGCGTCAACTAATAGAAACATTTCTAAATTTAGCTAATGCAATAATATTGTGATAAACATATTCCCACATTTCTATTAAAACGAAGAAAACGAATCAAATTGATGAAGTTTGCAGCGTTTCCCCAAGTAGGATCAATCAATTTAATAAATTATTTCTGCTGGGCTGCCTTTATTATATAATCGACCGTCTCTCTTATCTAATACTTTATAGCTAAAGTATATGGTATAAGCTTGTTGGATCTCTCCAAGAACAAAAACAAAACACATCTAGATTTTTATTTTTATTTTTTCAGGGCATTTATTCCTGTGTTTATTTTAATAATGTTCGAGTTTATGTATTGAATACGTTTTTGTATAAAAATAAAAACATAATTTGTTATAACAATTTTGAAGAATTATGATGGGTGGATTCACGGCTGCGTTCGTTAGTTCGTTCATTCGTTCTGATAATTTTTTTTATCCAATCAAAGAAACACAAACGAAAAATAAAGTCATTTTCAAGATAAATGATTGATTAAAAAAAAAATCAGAACGAATGAACGAACGAACGAAGGCAACTGTGAATCCGCGTTTAATTTTGAAAATGTTTAATATAATTTGGGTAAAAACAGGATGCTTTAAAGTACGTAAAAGTACGAATTTCGTTAAACAAACGGGTAATACATACATAAAGTATGGTATGATATAGTTACACATAGAAACCAAAAATGTGTAACACTTAACGACATTTATTGGTTTTAGGTTTTTTTTTTTTTGTGGAAACAGAAAGCTCAATTTTGATTTACGAGTAAGAATAACGAATTTATCGAGACGTTCAAAATCACCTGGCTCAATATTTGCACCTTTTATTACCGTTAGTATATTTTCAGCAAACGTGTTTTCCAAAATCATAATTTTTCTGCAAGTATGGACTGGACTGACTCCTTTTTACGGCAAAGATACGTCAACATTTTACTTAAAGAGAGAGATACAACAAAATCAAACAAACCAAATTATTGTTAAAAGGTCAATAGGATTGCAACTTAAGTTAGGGCAAATGCACCGACAAAATACCGACAAATATAAAGTAAATTGCTCCTTCGAAAATGAAGACCACATTAAATTTTTGTTAACTACAATATAAGAACACAAGGAAGAAACTACATAGTTTCATGTCGTCCTTGTGCGGAAAGGACCAATGCTAAGCGGTTTTTGGGGAGTTTCTATTTTAGTATGTGAAAAACATCAATTTTTTAAAAATGCTCCAATTTCTATAAATGTTAGATTTTTTAAAAATCGTCAAAGTGGGGCTTTTGGGTACGGGAGTCACCATCTTCTAAGGTATATAAAACGAATTAAAATAATATTTCAAAAATTTGTTATAGTATTTAAAAATCTTGATTTTTCGGGATTTTTTGTTTTTTTTTGGGATTTGGTAATTTGGAATTTTATCACCAACCCGCACGAAACTACATGGTCGATGCAAAAAAATGCTTGGAGGTAATGAACAATTTCTAGAGAATTACTGCTCCTATTGTGCAAAATTTATTTAGAGTATTAATCACAGTGGCTATTCCGAATCTTCCGTTTAGTTTTTATGTTATTTTATTTTGAATTGTGACTTTTTTCATGGTGGGATTCTATGACTTTCATGAATAAGTATTGATAAATGTTTTGTTTTGTTTTCTTTATTCTTACTAATCTAAACTATTACGCTCACAGTATCTTAGTTACACTTATCAGTTACTAAAATTTACTCAAAACTTAATCATAACTAATTACGGTAACTGACACTTACTATAAAATAATACCACAAACTATCATTTATCACTTAAAACTGAATCACTGATCTGTAAGAATTTGCATTATATATCCGGAAAAACTTGCGAGCTAAACGGCAACATACCATCGAAACATAGAGTCGCGCAATTATAGCAAAATTCATGCGTTATATGATACGGAAAAATGTTATTTTGATTTGAATTGTGGCGATTTTACAATTCTAAATGGCCTTGGAATATATTTATAATTATGCGCTTATTGTGTTTGAAATTTAATATTACGTATATGCGACTTACTAGTTATTGACCAACAAAGTTGTATAACCGCGGAAATTGACATGTTATGATATACATATTTTATATTATAATGATGAGGGAGTGTTTCACAGCAGTGATAGTTCGATGACGTGAACTTGGTATTCTCGTGCTAGGGAAGCTCTAAATTATACCGTCATGCCAAGCTGTGTCAAAAGCTTTTTCGCGCAACTGAAGCAAAAAAATGTATTTTCAGGAATTACAACGATTTTATTTAGCTTTGTTCAGAGTACTTTAAAAAATATTACATTTTTAACTGTCACGAGGATAAGATGAGTTAGGACAAGCAGGGTAGTGTACAATTTTTGCTTATTTCTCTAATATTGAATGTTCTAAAAAGTTTCTTCCGTTTTTTACTCAAATTTCAAATGCATTTTTTTAATTTTTTTTTTTATAACTATTAATCTAAATGTGTAACATTTTGATCGATAATTTGTTGCCCTTTTTCTGGTAAAACTATTATTTCGCCACCATCAAAGTTCTGTGATTTTTGGGTGAAAAACTGAACTATGTAATTTTCACAAATCTATTTTGGAATCATTTTTACAACATTAAAGGAGTTCTGTTGTGAACGAAACAAATGATTTTCAGATGGTGCAAGATTAGGGACTATATACGGTGGATGAATTATATCTTAAGCTCTCCCAACTGGCGAGTCATCAAAGATGTGTGGTCTGGCGTTTTCATGATGGAACACGACTCATTTTCTGTTGATCAATTCTGGCCGCTTCCTTTTAATTTTCTGTTGTAATATCGTTAATTGTTGACAATATTTTGACCTCGTTGTAGCTCTTCGTGATACACGATTCCCTTGCAATCCGACCAAACCTTCCATCACGTTCTTCGTCGTATCTTTTAAGCATGTTATTGTCTATGATTTTTTCGCTTTTTTATAGACAAATGTATATTCTGTTCATAATAGACAAATAAAAAAACTTCTAAATTATATTAGTGTGGGCTTATAAATACACACATAGTTTTCCTTGAGTTTTAAATAGGTGAATATTATAATTCGCTAAAACAGTACGGTCTTAATTGGTACTACACGTAAAAAGTAAGATTTGTATTTTTATAGTTTGGTCGTAGCTACCTGATGAATAGACCAACTTTTTATTAGGTACGAAACTAAACTACCGAAGGAGCTTAAGGAAAACGCACATTTGAAAGGGTTATATACTTTAGATAATCCTTAAGGTAAAATTACTGGGAGGGGGATGATATTACTACTTTTGAATTGCTGTCAAAAATAATATATTTGTCTATAAAAAATCATATTCGGTTCATTAAATTTGTCACTGTTAAATCGTGTGGTACCCAAACATCCAGCTTCCTTTTGAATCCAATTTACTCTAAATAATTTAATACTGTTTGATGGCGAATGTTAAGTTCTTCAGCGTTTTGATGGCCTGTCTTGCTGCCTGTCTTGCTCCATTTGAGTTTTTAAAATCTTTACTCACAAAAAGCGCAGCCTCCCTTTTTGGAATTAAAATTCGGTTTGGCATTAAATCGAAGAGTGATCTTAACAATGAAATTGAATAAAGCTGTAGTCCAGAATGTTTGATATTCTCAATTAGTGGTATTTAAGGCCAGCGAATACGTTAACCGTGACAAAAAAAATCCACGTTAAGGTTTTGAATCAAGACTTCTAATATTGTTTAGCGAATGCTTTCAGATTAACCGTTTCTTATTCGGTTGAGCAGACAGTGGCGATAGTAAAAAAAAATTTCTTAAGCCGGATATCAATAAGATTCCAGAATGAAATACGTTCAAAAAGAGGAACAGAGAATACATGGAAATAAGCAATTTCGGTCAGTTTCTAACAAGTGTTAAGTAATTGCTTGTTCTTGATAATCAGTTAACGTTACATATACATACTAGAACAATAAACTTTAGCGTTTGACCTCATTTGAATCGAACTGGGAAATGGTGGAGAAAGAAAAACAAGAGTTTCTTATGTATATCAAATTCAAATAAAATACAAAATATTCAACGCCCTTGAACACAAAATTGGATTTTCAACACAATTTTTTGATATAGATTTCTCTTAATAAATACTCTTAATTTTACTAGTAAAATATCTTTTTATTTTTACAAAATTCAGTTTTCCAAATTTGAACGAAGCTCAAAGTATAACGATATCATTGAATAATTCATGTCTTAAAAAAAAACAACTCCAGACCGACTCCAAGAATTCCAAATTCAAATAAAAATTATAATATGTATATATACATATGTAGTTCTAGATAGATATGCATGATTCTACAATCCAGAAATATTCCGTGTTGTATATTAGGAATATTTGTAGTATTTCTTGATGGGTTATATGTTAAATCTGTCACCAAAAAGTTTCGTCCGACTGCTCAGAGAAATCAGAATAATCAAAAGTAGGCCGCAGAGGAGCTCTGGAAGAGTGAGTGTTGAAAATGTTTTATAGGTTCTTCCTTTTTTGCTCCGTCGGCCATTTAAACGGTTTATGATAATCCACGACCTAATTCGCGTATTTTTTTTTTTAAATTTATTTCGATTTAAATTTGTAAACAATCACTTGAGATTCAAATGTTTTAATTTGCACTGACATTGTTCACAGACACAAGTTGGTAAAGATAAGCCTATATCGATTATCCTGATTTTTAGTTTGATTGTACAACTAACTATTAAGCAACTACCGCCATTAAGTACAGCCATTATGGTTGTATTTGAAGACAAGATAGGTTAGTTAGTAATACCAGAATCGGCTCGGTTACAGACACCGAACCATAGCTGATAGTTAGTAATTTACGACAATACAATGACAAATCTAATCTGTTAATTATGTCTTAAAACTACAATTGAACCAGCTTCCAATCTTTTGTCAATCTGAAATTAAGAATTTAAATCAAATTCTGTTGGTTATTCTAAACAGATCTTCAAATAATTAGTAATTCCACTATTATATGAATTATTGGCTAATAAACTTAATAAAAAGGCCATACCCTCTACTTCCCGTTCATACTCAGCTTCACCATATGAATTAATAAATAAAATTAAAAATTAGTTCATAAATTAACTTCTCAGTTAGAAAACTAATTACAAATATTAAATAATCTTATAGTTAGGTTACACTAAATAAATAATATATATTATGAATGAAGTGCAGCCAAAACTTTGAAACAAATTGTCTAAACTTAAACCTCATTTATTATGTTAAAAGTAAGTATCTAATAATTTCAGAAAATACCTCAACATCAAAATTAAAATAACTATTTAACTTATACGGCTGACGAACATGTTCTTCATAATAGCATTGAGGAAGTACTTTAAATAGAGTGAGATTTTGTATGACTAAAATATGCATATAGAAATAATTTTTGTTTCGTTTTAAAATTTTTGTTTGCGAAGTTGTGAAAAGATTATATAAATTTTAATTGTCTTTCTATACTCAATACGACAAGTTCGTTTATAAAGTACAAAGCAAACAATATAAGTAAATTCATTTTTTCATACACAAATATAGAGTACGTTTATGCTTAGGGTTCAACCTGGTTTGAACCTCCCCCACGTACTTTTTTACGAATTCCTTTTTTTAAGTTGTGATTCTACTTCAAGTGGTTTGCTGCAAGTTACTTTAATCAACATCGTGAATACGTTAATGAACTGAGAAGATTTGATCACGTTCAGCTAAGTTTAAATAATTTTTCGGTTGCACTATGATGGTTCAATTATTTTATTACAGAGCATTATTGCTTTTATATAAAGTCATTAATTATCGGGTACCTTCATATTTATATGATAAAATCAAAATTGGTTCTAGTCGAAATGGTAGTATAATACTGCCTGTTGACCGTACAAATATTTACTACAATTCACCTTGGTTTACTACTTTTACTATTTGGAATGAGGTTCCGATTGAGATTCAATAATAAATGTATTGTGTTTACTTATAAGATCTTTAAGTCTATTTAATAAATTATTATCAAAGCTAGATAGTAAAACCATATCAGTCAACCAAAATTAAACACAGGATCGAATTCTTCGATCATTAGCTAAATTAAATGTAAAAATGTTTTCATTTCCGCTGCGTTCAATTTAATTGCATTTTGCTTTACATATATGTAATTTTTCAATTGGTTTACTTGTGTTTCCGATCTTTCCAGAACCATATGGGAACATTTGCTTCCTATGAATGATTTGAATGATTGAAGAGAGAAATATTTTTTATCGCAAATGAAATGGTTTAGGGCAATATTATATTTTGCAACCCCTAGAAAAATGTGCATGATATCCCAAGCCAAATTTTTAGTAACATGAAAATTGGATAAATTATTAAAAACAGAATTTTTTCTTATGTATTTTCTCTCTAAATCATTCGTGTCAAGATCTATATTGTAATTTGTACGATTTCTTAAACTCCAAGAAACTTCAGTAGTATCAAACACATTGTTCTTTAGTTCTTCTAAAAATCCGACAATATTTATTAGAATTAAAACTTGTGAAATATCCTAACATAAAATTTAGTCCCAAATTACCACCCAAAACTTGCCCAAGGCAAAAGTATATTTTGAAAACTTCTCCATTCTGATCTAGTTCTATTCCATTTGTAAAAAAATCTTCTAAAACGTTTATGAGTTTCTGCAAAGTATCTACAGTTGAATAATGATTTAAAAGAGTCTTTAGAATTTACGAAATCTGCCAATAGTATATCATTCAAATGTAACAATTGATGCTGTGGGATTTTGATTATGCGGTCCTACCGCTTCATTGATTTGGAAGTCGTCAGTATAAAGAAATAATGGAAACACAATTTGACGGCAACCAAATTCTATTATTTTTTGTTGCCATAGTTTTCCTTTGATAAAATGATCAATTTCATTTGTCGATTTAATATTCTCAATATTTTCTAAGGTAAGCTCTTAAGGTGAAATTGAATGTCCAAGAGACATCTCTAGATTATGTTTGTACTTAAAGTCATATTTCCACGAATGATAACTTCATCTAATTACTTTGAAATGGTGATGAACTTTATAGGTGGCTTGTAAATATTCAGGTTTTCCATGTTTTGAGAAAAGTGTATTGAGATTCAATATTATGAAACGGATTCTCCACAAACTTTAATACCCCTATTATGATTTTCAGAGCAACCTTCGCCATCTATTTTTAGGCGAATCCATATAAAAATGTTCGTTTTTATTTTAGCAACATAAAAAACGCAGGGTGCAAGAATAAGTTTAAGAATTTTTGTTATTGTTACGTGAACTTTTTTAGAAAATCAAAAACAACAAATCGACGCTGTATAACATATTTATTATACATAATTGTGAAACGTTTAAAAAAATTAAATTAGCTGAAACACAAGAAGCTGAAAACAAATACATATAACACAATAGCTGCCAAATGACAGAAAATGTCAAAAAAATTATAAAAAATAATGAGTGGCGATGCATGCATTCTAGTATTGCCATACATACATTCGCCAAAATAAAGGCGAAAACAATAATAAGAAAAACTAACTCACAGGACTTTAAGAATCACGGTGAATCGTTCGGCGAGGCGAGAATCGTAATAGATAAAATATTTTGAAGCATAGAACGTTTGTTGAAATTTATAAATGGCAGAAATTCTTTAAAATATTGACTTGTAGGGTCCGCAACACAACTGACGACATAAGATTGAATTATTGGAATATCTTTTCGGCTGAATTCCGATTTTCCATGAAGTTTTAAAGCAAAATGTATAATAGACTTGAGTAGTCTATTTTCTATATCTTTAGTATTTATTGATATTTGTGGTGGGTCGAATGAAATACTACACGATTCTGGAATATCGTCATTAATTAATTTATTTGGTAAAGAAACATGATTAATTTTATTTGATTGGCCTCGGAAAAGTTAGTGAATTCTTCTAAATGAGTAAAATTATGTTTAACAATATTATTTTTAAATTTATAAAAATTTTTGAATTGTTTATTGCAATCTTGCAAGCATATTTATAGGTTAATGGTAATTTGTGATTTTTTTTAAGATGAATTAGTAGTTGCTCCGACTTAGCAAAAACTGAATGTTGCGAACGTGCTTCGCAAATAGAGCAGATATGCGTGGATGGCTTACAAGATTTTAGTGTTGGACTAATTAATCGTGATATTATTTAATTTTGCAATAATATTTTGGACTCTTAGAATTTTATGTTTACCAACAATTTGGTAAACATATTCTTTGAATAAAACATCCACACATATTTCCTTTTTGCTGAATATTTTAAATTAAAAACCAAGCTTACTTTTATTAAACAATCTACAGCACGTAAAAGAGTCGGTAATTTGTAGGTGACATCAAAATGTATATAAAACTCACAAAGGTTGTCTGTTGATTCACCAATCACGAAGATTTTGGGCTGAATTTTCAAATGTTCTTGTAACGTTTGAATTCGGAGTTCGTCTTTTCTTTGCTTGAAATTATTAATGTTGATTAAATGTATGATCATGTCATCTTGCGCATCAGAAATTGAAGGTTTCGCAGCCCTGGGAGGCAATATTATTGTGTGAAGTAGAATAAAAAAATAGTAATTGCGAGAATCTGGAAAGGTGAAATTTATTTTACAAATATTTTGTTACATTTCTTTGTAATTATCTAGATGTCGGGTATTAAATTGCAATTCACCAGTTTATCAAAATATTTCAAGTTCAATTTGTTTTTAATGCTTGAAGGAAAGAACGTTTCGATTATCTTTTTTGTATTTCTTCGAATTTTTCAAATAACAAATTGATTTCCCAGGGTGAAGTGTTTCAAAGTCGACATCACACTGTAATGATATAAACCGTAATTATTTCAAACAATTTTCAATAAAGGATTTTATAAAATAAAAATAGTTACAAGTTCAAACCCGTGCGCATATTTATACCGAATACCGAGGCCAATCGGTCAAAACATTTGTACCAGATTCTTTTATTTCCTTCATCCTTGATTGCGATGCGGTTTTGCAGTGGTACTCTATAATATTGCTGGGTGTATTGTTTTGTAACCATTTTTTTGTTGTTTCGTATTGTGTATTATCATTGGTAGAATTTTTATAAGGTGAACCGGTGGATGGTAAATTTTCAATTAAGCTCCGTGATTGTTCGAGATTTTTTAGTTTTATGTCTTAAATTAAAATATCTATCATAAAGCTTTCCGGACGGGTTTTGTTGGTTGCTTTTTGGCACATAATAAGTTGACTAAATAAATAATATTTAATATAACGAGTAGTACCGTTATCTACATTTGGACCGTGAATATATGTGCCTTTGATCGCATTCAATAATCACACTCTCATTTCATTTTAATTCAATCGCTACACAAAATTTTATTAATTATTAATTTAATTTAATTATTAATCATACACAATTTGCAGTTTTGTTTATGCACTGAATTTCCAATCTAAATTAATATTTAGGACAATGAAAGACAAAAACACGCCTTTCTCCGCCGAGTGTCACTCACCGGCCGATTCTCTTGATTTTTAGTGTGTACTTAAATTCCAATAAAAGCAAAAATTTAGAATTTTGTTTTAATGAAAATAAATGTTTTCTTTTATTTTAATTCCAGTTAGTACAGGGATGTCATCAAGACTGCCGAAGCCAGCACTACAAGCAAAACGTGTGACACCACCGTCTGTGCCAGATGTGTATCGTCTGTCGGGCAGTTCATTCGGCTCTGCAGGCTATTCATCATCCGAAGATGGTGCATATTTAGTACCACCCGATACACCAAATGAGTTAACGTCAGCTGATCAAATTGATTATGATAACTCGAAAAACTCGGCTAGCATAAATTCAACTTATATAGGCAATCAAACACAATTTCCATTTCCAGTCACGTCCCGTGGTGGTGAACCATTAACGCACAAAGCCGCCGTCTTTTATCATCAACAATTAGCTCTACAAGAAGATCAAGGGATTGATTTAACACAATCGCCTGGTCGTGATAGTCCCGGTAGTTCGTCTGGTTCTGCTGGTTCCGGATCACGTCATTCAACCGCAAGCCTTGATTCGGGTCGTGCCTCTTCATATTTAACAGCATCGACTCGAGGTACTCTATCATCTCCGCGCTGCAGTGTCAGTTCATGTTCGATCGGCAGCGTTGATCGAATGAGCCAACGGTCACATGATCATGAATTGATATTAGATTGGCTTATGGAATTACATTTTGAAGAATATGCTCAATGTTTTTCGTCGGCTGGTTATGATCTCCCAACAATAACTCGAATGACACCCGAAGATTTAACAGCTATCGGTATAAAGAATCCGCATCATCGTGAACGTATTAAACAGCATATTGATACGTTACAATTACCTGATAGTTTACCTAATTACGTGCCTGTAAATAATGATTTTATCCAAAAAGCACACACAAACCAAATTTTAACTAATTAAATTTTCCAGGGATCCATTGAAGAATGGCTACGTATATTACGTTTAGAGGAATATATTCATCCGTTATTGGCACAAGGGTATCAATCGGTACGCGATGTCACACAATTAATTTGGGAAGATTTGGAGGATATCGGGATTGTTAAATTGGGACATCAAAAAAAAATTTTATTAGCAATAAAACGTGTTAAGGATATTAGTACTGGAAAATGGATTCCACCGCCAAGCGGGCTTCATCATTGTCAACAACAGGTTGGGGCTTATGTTTTTTTTTTCAACTTATGTAAATGTTAAAATTACTGTTTTTGATTTTGTATTGAATTTTGCAAATATATTTTCCTAAATTTATAAAATCTACCTCTATATATTATATAGCATCAAACTGGTGGAGGAGGAGGAATCGGAGGCCATCATTTACCGTACCATCATCAATATAGTAACAGTATTTCAAATACTACAGCCACAATTGATATGATGAGCGGTCATCCACAAAATTGGGGTCAAATATTAAATAGCCATGTCACCATGGATCCTCCTATAAATCAGAACGATATTGTTTTAATTGAGGTAAGATCTGGGATTTAATTTTGCTTTGTCGAGTTTGTTTTGTTTTTATTAGCCTAATATGTTGCAAATCGCAGTTTATAATAATATTTCCTAATATAATTTTCAGTTGCGACAACCACGTGGTAAATCATTAGAATCTTTGGAGGATTTAAATGAACGAATCAGTGGCACTCATTTAACATTCAGCCGTGCCATGGGTTGTGGCACTAGTAATATGACCGATCCAATTTACAGTAATCAATTCGGTAATAATGGTGGCGGTATGATGAGTGGTGGTAGCACACGACAGTACATTAGTCCAAATATGCACACAATGCCTTGGCGGCGATCATACGATGATGGCGATATAACACCAACAAACGATTTAATAAATTCATCGTGTGATCATCAGGGTGGTGGTACATTGCCACGCCATCATCGCGGAAGTAGTAATGCACCACGCTTTCGTCCTGTGGCTAAAGTACAAGCAAATGTCGCATCAATGCCACACACGCCTTCGCACATTCAAATCATGGAATATGATCAAGAAAATTTAAAAAAAAACAATTATGTAACTGCTTGTGGACCTTCGCCAAATCAAGCATTAGGAAGTCCAGATTTAAATAAAAAACAACCACCGGAACCACCACGTCGCCAGAGCAGCTCTTCCACAAGCGCCGAACAAATGAGTAACCATTTTGATGTGCTAAGTTTGTCACCTTCTACAATAAATTATCAGCATCAAAATTATTACCATTTACATCAAATGCATCAACAGCAAAGTGGTTTCAATGCCAATTTCTACGCCAATATTGGTGGCCATACACATCAAACGACAGTTGAAGTTCATGCCGAAAAATTTAATGATTCAAAGGTAAGAAAATTTTTAAATCAAATTTAAACCATAACTTTCATCATCCTCCTGTATTCATTTTAGTCAAACTCCTCGATTGATTCCATTGATATACTTCCGTTCGCGAATGAAAATGCCGGAACTATAAAACAACGTGCCCTAAATCGACAAGATTTAACATCATCATCTTTGTCATCGTCATCTTCGTCATCATCATCGTCGGCTACAACAATAGCTGGTCAACAATGTTCGTCTACGGCGGCGGTAGGAAATACGGGAGGAATTCAATTAAATTTGCAAATATCACAATCGTCGCCTACTCCGTCGAATTCTTCAGCGAATAGTAAAAATAATTTAATAGGATCGAATGTGCTTAATGATATTGGACACATGTTAGCCAATTTAACCGATGAATTGGATGCCATGCTCGAAGAAGAAAAACGTGCCGGGCTTAACGATAGTGATTGAATCAATTATATATTTTTTTTAGTTTTCTTTTTTATGATATACATTTTATGGTTTTTTATTACTACTAATTTACAACTATTACATAATAAAAAAAAAAAAAAATAAGAAGTTTAGAAAATATATGTGAAACTCTAATTTCCATGTGATCATTCCAATAGTTCGTTACTCGATTTAGTTTTTGCGCGGTACTTAATTTTTAATTTTTTTATAAATCAATCTTGAATTATAAAGTTTATCGCTTTGGTAAAACGCTATTGTTATCATTTTTGGATTCATACAATGGAAATGAAAATTTACCAAAGTAACACACTTGTGACGTCGTCCATTTTGTTATTCATTTACGTGTTGCCTGCTGCCCAACCGCAACGAAGTTGTTCAGTCAGTATTTTGATAGTTTAATTCGGGTGCTCGTCTCCTTTGCTGTTTGCAGCATGTGTCACAATCGCTATTTTTTTTTATGAGAAACGTTATTAAAAAATTAAGCAAAATTTGAGCAATATTATTTTTAAAACTACTTTTACATTTATAAAAAAAAAATAGTTAAATGAAATATTTAAAATAAATTTATGCCCCTATTATGGTTCTCACCTAAGAGTCACTTGGCGACTTCAAGTCACCCAAATCAAATTTTGGTATTATGATTCTCGCCGTGAGTGAGAGTAATGTCAAAATTGCTCACCTAATATTTCTCGGTGACTAGTGCGATTTTTTGTAAAGAATAAAGAAATAATGGAATAAAAAACTCTACAGTTTTTTTACAGGCAAAATACATATTTTAATTAATATTTCCTTATTAAATATTGAATAAAAATCAATTTTTTTTTTTTAAAATCGTATTTTAAAATATTTTTATTGTACATGTTAACAACAAAATGCGTATGTAAGTTGTCAAACATTTTTGCTTCCTCCAGTTTCATTCGCCACAGAAAAATAAATCCACATTGTATTTTGCTATTTGCACTATTTATTAACTATTTTAACAGATAAAATATCTAATTAAACCTCATAAAATTACAAAATTAATCACAATAAATGTAAATGTGTACAAAAGACTGCTACCTATACGTCAAAAATTATAAAACTACTGTGCTGGCAAACGTCAAAACGAATGGAAATGGTCATAATTAACAAAACCAATAAGAATCAGCTGCGCACAACTCTCGCCAAAATAAATGTGAGAACCATAATACCAAAATTGAACTCACGCGACTTTTCGAGTCACGGCGACTCGTCGGTGAGGTGAGAACCATAATAGGGGTATTAGTTTTGTGAAGTCGAGTAATTTCATCATGGCGGCTCTGCGCTTTTATACAAAAAAGCTCCCTTCCTTCTCACCTCTTTTATAATTTATATAATTTTTGCATCTAAATAATGATAATATTGAATATTGTTGTTATTAAAAAAAACTATTATTACTTTAAACGTAACTATTTTACATATGAAAACATTTGTATTGTTTTTATTTAGGAAAAAAATAATTAAATTAAAATGAATTATATATGATAAAAATAAACTATAATGAAATACATATTGATGGTTTTGTTGTTAGTGAGAGGTAGGTAAGTGGAGATCTCGTTTGGTATCACTATAACTGTTTTGTTTGATGAATGAATCGGATATTGGTTAAGCAACATATTTATGATATTTATTGAACTGTGCTCTAAATGCACGCCGTTGAAACGAAATAAAGTTATTAATAGACCTTTTTGCTTCCAACAATTTTGACATTAATGCCCCTATTATGGTTCTCACCTAAGAGTCACTTGGCGACTTCAAGTCACCCAAATCAAATTTTGGTATTATGATTCTCGCCGTGAGTGAGAGTAATGTCAAAATTGCTCACCTAATATTTCTCGGTGACCAGTGCGATTTTTTGTAAAGAATAAAGAAATAATGGAATAAAAAACTCTACAGTTTTTTTACAGGCAAAATACATATTTTAATTAATATTTCCTTATTAAATATTGAATAAAAATCAATTTTTTTTTTTTAAATCGTATTTTAAAATATTTTTATTGTACATGTTAACAACAAAATGCGTATGTAAGTTGTCAAACATTTTTGTTTCCTCCAGTTTCATTCACCACAGAAAAACAAATCCACATTGTATTTTGCTATTTGCACTATTTATTAACACTTTTAACCGATAAAATATCTAATTAAATCTCATAAAATTACAAAATTAATCACAATAAATTCGAGTCACGGCGACTCATCGGTGAGGTGAGAACCATAATAGGGGTATAAATTAATCGAAGCCGTATCGAGAGAATTATCGTTTATGGAAGCAACCTAAAATCAATGTAAAAACGATTCTAAAGTTAAATCTACCGTAATAATTTAATTTTTTTTTGCCTAAAACAAAACAAGATATCAACATGAAAATTGCCGTATGCCTTCGGCTGTCAATTTACATTGTTTGACGTTTGAGGAAAAATTTCAATTGAATTATTTTTTATAATAAGCAAACTAAACAAACCGGCTGATAGGTAGCTTGAAGTCTTTTGATGCCAAGACTCTTGGCATTTTCTATTGGATGCATTCCAAAATTATTATTATTTTGGTTTTGAAGCTCTATTCAACAATAATAATTCCTAATTTATAACAAGATAATTCTAAAAATATTTTATATTTTACATATACATACATAAATAAACAGACATGAAAATGTAGACCCAGTATTTCTTACAAAATAAATTGTACTAATTAGATAAAAATAGGTATTTCAAATCAACATTGGATACTACCAAAATAGTATCGAATAGAAGTGTGGTTGAACACCTAATGTCATGGATGGCCTAAATGTGGAGACCATGTGCTCAAGGCTATTTGTTGATTTATAGTGAACATCTGTGTTGAATTTTTCTTGGGTCGTTTGTTTGCTTTTAGGCTAGTAGTCCTACATGCACCACCAAACACTTCTTTATTATAGACCGTATCAAGTTATTCGTTTTGAAACCACCTCCTATCGCTTAATTCTTCAGAGACAAGTAAGTTGTCTAATAGGTGGGCTGGGTAATCGTCGATTGGAAAGGCGAACAATGATGATTGATTAAACACCAATTCGGTAAGCCGTCCTGTTATTCTATCAAGTGTAAGTACAATCTCCCTGTAGCGGCTATCGAATACTCGACCAACTCGACAACGTCGAAAATAGCTATTATGAATTATTCGACAATATCGAAAAAAAAATAAATAAATATTAATTTATAAAAAAAAATAAAAATTAAAATATACGTTACGAACTGAATAACTGAAATTTTTTTATCTCACGATTTATTATTGAACACGCGTATGCATTCGTCACCTCAAGAGCAGTCGCATATTGTTCGACTTTATCGAAAACAAAGTTTCATAATAGGAAAATTTTCGATATGATCGCAAAAAAAAGCGCGTCGAATAATTTCATAATAGCACCACTGGTTGGTCTATGGTAGCGAGCTAAAGGACAACTTTAGGTAAATAATTTGTAATTAATGCCAAAAGCCGAACCACACTTATGGCGTGTTTAGAACAAGGATCAGGATACAGTAACATAAAATTCCAGGCAACAACATAGGAACCAATATGGTAGATCAAGTGAAGCATATTTTAAAGCAAAGGATCACAATCATTTTTTATTGCGCGCTTCTTGAATCAATTCATCGATATTGAAGAAACATTTGTAAATAATTCTGAGCACAAATGTGAGAACATAAACCAAACCAAATCTAGAATCTTTTTTTTTTAAAAGACAAATCAGATGTCGCCCTCAATAATGAAAAGGCGAGTCGAGTAAGACACTCGGGTTAGTTTCACATTGCAAAAAAACCGATACAAATAAATCGATATAAAAGTGTGGTTTTGTTTTCGTGCGCCACGCCAATTGCGAGTGGCTGATTTGGACTATTTTACCTACTATGTATATAGGAAATTTTAAATATTGTGAATATCTAATGTATGTATAATAAAGACATTAAATTTATTACTTATTGCCGTTAATTAATTTTGAGAAATTAATTGTGTAACAGAGAACTATTGTTTTCTAAAAATTTAAATATGAACTTAAGCAAATTGAAAATGTTGTTTAACAATTTGTTCAGTCTTGTTTGCGTTTTCAAGCGAGAAGCATATACAGTGAAATAAAAATTATTATTATTAGATAGATACATTCGTATCTAAGCATAGCTATTTGAAAATTTTGTTAGCGAATTTTTTTTATTTTTTTTTTTGTGGAATTAATAAATAAAAAGGTTTAATGTAAAAAAAAAGGGAATCGTTCATAATGCCGCGTTTTAAAATGTCGCGTTTTAAAATACCGCGTTTCAAAATGCCGCGTGGTACAAAATGTCGCGTTTTAAAATGTCGCGTTCCAAAATGCCGCGAGGTACAAAATGTCGAGTGGTACCAAATGTCGCGTTTTAAAATGTCGCGTTTCAAAATGCAGCGAGGTAAAAAATGTCGCGTGGTACAAAATGTCGCGTTTTAAAATGTCGCGTTTCAAAATGCCGCGTGGTTCAAAACACGCGTGGTACAAAATGACGCGTTTTAAAATGACGCGTTTTGAAAAATCCCTTATAAATCAATACAATATGATGTGAAATAATAAATAATTTAATAAAAATTATTTGAAACAAGCAAATTGTGTTTAAACATATAGTAAAATTTTCCTTCACTGAATGGAAATTATTTATAAATGTAATTTTATGTAATTATAAAGTGGGTCTAAGAACAAGAACGCAAATGTTGAAATTTATTAGAATATTCCTTCACTAAAATGTTAAAGTTAAGTCCTTATATATTTTCGACGATTTTTTATCGACATTTTAAAACGCGACATTTTGTAACATGCGACATTTTGTACGTCGCGGCATTGTGAAACGCGACATTTTAAAACGCGTCTTTTTGTATCACGCGAAATTTTGTACCTCGCGGCATTTTGAAACGCGACATTTTAAGACGCGACATTTTGTACCACGCGACATTTTGTACCTCGCGGCATTTTGAAACGCGACATTTTAAAACGCGACATTTTAAAACGCGACATTTTAAAACGCGACATTTTAAAACGCGACATTTTAAAACGCGACATTTTAAAACGCGGCATTTTGACCAGGACCCAAAAAAAAATATCGATAAATGGTGAAGAAAGTGGCAGTAAATACGCCTTCGGGCAATATGCATCCATTTGCACATACAAACCACTTTTCTGGTTTGGCAATGGATTCATACCCAGATTTTCATGAAACCAACAAAAACGCGTGCGAGTTTCGTTAGAGGGAGACAAAAGTGAGCGATATCTAGTGATAAAACGAGATGAAGAAAACGAAAGTTTTAAAAATGTTTCACCTTTTTTCATCCAAAAAGGGATTGAAATTATAACAAGGCAACTGAAATAAGTACAAAAATTAAGAAGCGGAGATTTGTGAGTTTTAACAGAAACTGAAAAGGCTGTAACGAGTATGCTAAAAGCAAAAAAGCTATCAGGAATGGCTTTAACTGTTAGTGAACATGGAACACTGAATACACTTGTTGTTTTCTGTCCAGAACTAAAAAATTTAAGCGAAGAGGAGATTTTAGAAGGCCTCCGAGATCAAAATGTGATGAAAGTGGAGAAAATTAAGAAAAGAGTGGATCACGAATTAATAAATACCCCGTTACATATTTTAGCATTCGGAGACACAAAGTTAGCACGTTACGTTAAGGCAGGATATATAAATCTAGAGATACGAATGTATATACCTAATCCACTGCGTTGCCATAATTGCCAACGTTTTAGACATTCCAAAAAATTTTGTAACAACCCAGCAAAATGTGAGAAGTGCCCCGAGTTAATCGTAAATGTACATGAGATAACTATGATTAACTATAAGCTAGATCATACCAGCGAATGAAATCATGGTGAAAATGATGTTTGAAAAAATTAAAAACGGATATGATGAAAATGAGAGCGTTTATACAGATGCCAGCGTGATCGGAGAGAAAGTAGGTGTTGGGCTTTATTTGCCACGGATAAATGTTGAAAAATCGTTTCGAGTCGATTTAGACTGTCTGCATAATGCACGCAGAATTAATTAGGATACTGGAAGGTATTAAGCTGTCGTTGAGAGGGGAGAGTCGAAAAATAGTAATTTTTTCTTCCGATTCTCACTGTGGAATGCTAATGTTGAAACAGGGTGGTGGCAGAGAAGGCAATGTGCATGTCGACATGATTTATGAGTGTGTTTGGACTTGTTTGTGCGAAGTAGTCATAAAATGAATTCCTTCCCATAGACAAATCGAAGGAAATGAAAAAGCTGATATATGGTACTTGCGAAAAGGGGTTGCGAGAGTGAAATTGTTCAGGTGTATACCAAAAGAGATGCAAGAGATGTACTTCGGAAGTTAAAGGAGAATATATGGAATAAATGGAAGAATGAATATGAAGATTTGAGTAGAGTGAAACTAAAGAAGTACAAAGAGCTGTGTGAGGTTCCCTTGAGAACTCCCTTTTTTAAAGTACTTAAGGGTGATATCAGAATGTTAAGGACAATTGAGCGAATAAGAATGAATCATGGTAATTGGAAAGAGTGTTTGCTTAATCGTCGGCTAGTTGAGAGCAGTCTATGTGATGTGTGTGGCATTACCGAGGATATTGAACATCTAGTTTTGCAAGGCCCTAGATATAGAGAGGAAAGGGCCGAATTCAGTATTCTCGGGAATGCCAATAGTTTGACTCAGATTCTGAAAGAGGGTGGAAGAGGATACATGGAATTATATAAAATTGGGCAATTGAGGAAAATAGAAGTGTAAATGAAATTTTTAGGATAACAAAAAAAACAAACTATTTTAACAAATAAACAAAATATTTTTTGCTAATTAACGGTATTTACCGTTATATACCTTTTTAAATTGGGAATTTAACGTGATAGAATTGTATAGTAAATACATTTTGAACAAAATTAATTGAATGATTAAGAAATGTGGATATTTTTTTTTTTTTTTTTTTTTTTTTTTTATGGTTTAATTTATTTGTTTGGTTTAAACATTACTATTTACATCACCAAAATTTACAGATTACTTCATTTTGTTTTAAACGTCAAATTTTCCGATTTTTATTTTTTTTTTTTTTTGATGAATATATATTTTATTTTTTTGTTGTTGGTAGTTCTTCTCGATGATTTTTTTTTTTTTTTTTTAATTTTTTTTATTTTTTATTTTATTTTATATATGTGTTTCAGTTTCTCTTACAAATTTGCTCAATTCAATGTATTCTTTGTTGTCATTTTTTGTTAAGATGTCTTCCAATTTTTTCCCCTCTATTGTTTTGTATTTTGTTCTGATGTTATCAAACCTTTTACATTCTTCAATTATATGTCTTGCATCCTCTTTTATATTGCATACTTCACATTTATCATCTTCTATTTTTTTTATTAATTTGAGATATTTTTTGTCGAAAGTGTGGTTTGTCCTCAGCCTAGTAATTCTTTTAACTGTTCCGCAATCTAAATTCTTTTTGTGGAACCATGGCTTCATTGTTGTTATTCCTTTTATGTTTTTTCTGTGCTGATTTCCTTTTGTTTCTGTTTTCTGTAGAAATTCCCTGTTCCATTTTTTGTATAGATTTTTTTTGAATATTTGTATGTTGTCCTCAATAGGGGTTTTGATTTTGATATTTCTGTTCGATTTTGCTCCATTTTTAGCCGCCATATCTGCTTCCTCATTCCCATAAATTCCTATATGACTAGGAATCCATATCATTTCTGCTTTGATATTGTTTATTTGTAATGTGTTGTGTATTAAATTTTCATAGTACTTTGTGTGTTTGTTGTTATTTTGATTTCTTAATGCAATGCATGTTGACAGTGAGTCGGTTATT
Organism: Tipula vernalis; assembly: GCA_958295665.1. Lineage (NCBI taxonomy): Eukaryota > Metazoa > Arthropoda > Insecta > Diptera > Tipulidae > Tipula > Tipula vernalis. The sequence goes on from OY282561.1 coordinate 1,890,739, forward strand.
ATCGTTATTTCTCTTAGATTGTGTGATATTGCTCTTCTGATTGCTTCTAATATTGCTATTATTTCTGTTGTTTTTGTAGATATTTGTTCTGATATGTTGTGGCTGATGCTGCTTTCATTGTATTTATTGTATATGCCGATTCCCCTATTCTCATTTGTTGCTGATCCGTCCGTGTAACTGATATTATTTTTTTTTTCGTGTTTTCTTAAGAATTCTGTTGTTATTTGTTTTAGTTGCATTGTATTATAATTATTCTTATTTTTTAATTCTTGATGAAGTTCTGTGTTAATTATTAAGTTTGTTTCTTTCCAGTTGCACTCTTCCTCTTTTTTTCTTACCGGTATTTTATTTAATATGTCTTTGTGAATCCTGTATATATTTCCTGGTGTTCCGTGACTTTTATTTTCTCTTATTTTTTTCCCCAGTTCTGTGTTATTGTATAATTGTTTCGCCACGTAGATGTAGTTAAACAATTCGTTTTTAAGTTCTATCGGTAATTCTCCTGCTTCTGCTATTACCGCCGTTATTGGTGTGCTGCCAGTCAAACCCATGCATACTCTTAGACCGATGTTTATTATTTTTTGTAATGTATCTTTGTTTTTTTTGTTGGTTGTTATGTTAGCGCTATATCTTATTCTGCTTTCTATCAGACTTTTATATAGGTTGAGTAGTGATGCAGGGTGAGCTCCTGAATTTTTTCTTGCAAAAATTTTTATTATATTTGTGGCAGTAATACATCTGTTTTTTAATGCTTTGTGATGTGCTAAGAAATTTAGTTTCGCATCTATATAAAATCCTAACGATTTTATCAGATTGGATTTTGTGATGTTAATGTTGTTTATTTTTATGCTTATTGTTCTATTTGTCCTTTTGTTGTTTATTATCATGAATGAAGTTTTGTTATTGTTCATGTTTAGGTTTAATTCATTTAGCATTTGGTTGAAGTTATTTATATATTTGTTTGCTTTTTTCTCTGCTTCTTTTAGTTCATTATCCATAATGATCATTATAAAGTCATCTGCATATTGTAGAAGTTTGATTTCTTTTTCGTTGATCTTGTGTAATTGGCTAGTGTATATATTAAAAAGATCCGGACTTAAAGGATCGCCTTGTGGCAGTCCTTCACTTGTTATTATTTGTGCTGTGCCATTTTCTGACTGGAATGTTATTTTTCTATTTATAAGTGCTTTATAAATCCAGTTTGTGAAACAGTTCGGGATTTTTAAGTTCTGCATTTTCTTCACTAACTTTATTGTGTTGACCCTATCGAATGCTTTTTCTACATCTGTTGAAATTATTATTATGTACTTGTTTTCTTTCTTGCCTTTTTCTATGATGTTTATCAGATGATTTGCGTAGTCTGCTGTAGATTTTCCTTTTTTAAATCCATATGTTGTTTCCGGTAAAATTTTTAATTCGTCTGTTATATTGTTTAATTTTTTTTTTATTAGTTTTCCTGTGATTTTGGCAAAAGTAGAGTATAAGTGGATGCCTCTATAGCTTTCTATTTCGTTTTTGTTTTTGTTAGGTTTAATTATCGGGATGATTTTAATTTTTTTCCATATTTCAGGATATTCTTGATTTTCCCAAATTTTATTAATGTGTTCTGTTAATTTTATTGTATGGCTTAATGGCAGGTTTTTTAAAATTTTGTACGAGATTTTATTTATTCCCGGTGCCGTGTTTTTACTATCCTGAATTATTCTGTGTACCTCCTCATAACTAAATTCTTCATTTATGTGTGCTGTCGGTAATGTCATCAATTGATCTTTTTTGACTTCTGATTTCGAAATGTTGTGGTCCATGAATTTATTTATATTGTCATCGTTGTTGAAAAGATTGAAATTTTCTCCTTTTTTGTTGTTAAATGTTCTTATTTTACTCCATATTTCTTTTGAATTTAGATTTGGGTTAATTTCATTTATAAATGAATTCCAGGTTTTCTTTTTTTCTCTTCTAATTTCTAACTTCAATTTGTTTGTCTCTTTTCTTAATTCCATTTCTATGTAGATGTTTCCTCTGTTGTTGTTATATAGTTTCAGTTTTTGTTTTTTTATTTCCCACATTTTTCTTATTTTTTCTGTCCACCAGATTTTCGGAGTGTATTTGTTGTTTTTTTTTATTGTGATAGTGTTTTTTTCTATTATGTTTTGAAGTTCTAACTCGTAATCTGTTATATCAAAAGTATGTGATGGGTTCAGATTTATTATATCTTCCATTATCTTCTTATTATTGGTTTTGGTTGTTGAATTGTTATGAAAAGTATTATTATTCTCTATTTTGATTCGAATGGGTAGATGATCCGAATTTCCTACTTTGTTGTTGTCTACTGACCAGGTTGTTTTATTTGTTAGATCTTGTGTTATTAATGTTATGTCTATCGCTGAGCTTTTCCCATTGTGTCCTATCCATGTGTGTTCTCCATTGTTCATTATTACGTAATTTGAATTTGATAATATCTTGGCTATAGATTTTCCTCTATAATCTTCTTTGCTGTTGGTCTCCCATGAAATATGATGGCCATTGATGTCTCCCATTATTATTGTGTTTTTGTTATTATTGTGGTCTTTTATTATGTTGTTAAATTTGTTTTGTATTATTTTGTTGTTTACGTTAGGAGGAATGTAAATTCCTATTAGATTTAGTGTATCATTTTTAGAGTCCGTTATCTGAATTTTTATGGTTTCTATTGGATCGTAATTTGTATTTGTATTTATCTCCTTTGAATTGAATTTATTATTAATTATGAAGCCAACTCCTCCATAGTTGTCCGGTCTATTTTTTAAATAAAGTTGATTATTTTTGAATTTTATGTTGTTGTTGTCCTTTGTCCATGTTTCACTTAAAAATGTTATTTCTATATTTTCTTTGTGTATGTAGTGATCTAGTTCATCTTTGTTATGTCTGAGACTTCTTATATTTATCTGCATCATGTTTATGGCGTTGGTCATGTAATTTTATAAATTTTTGATTTGTTTTTTTGTTGTATTAAGGCACTTATCTATATCTTGTAATTTCTCTAGTATTTCCATTAATGCTAGATCTGCTTGCGCTCCTCCTGTTTCTCCTGTTGGATTTAGAAAGTTTTGTGCTGTTGATTGTATTTTTCTGTTAATAATTGATACTTCCATTAAAGAGTTTTTTATATTGTTGATTTCGTCTCTTAGTATTTTATTCTCTTCTGCGTTTTTTTTATTTATTAACGTTATTTCATTTTTTAATTTTTCTAAATCCATTTGATTTTTGTTGTCGTTGCTTAAATGTGGAAAGTTCTCGTTGTCCAAAATGAATTCCTTTTGTCTCCTGGGTTTAATGATATTCCTTGCTTCATTATATGAAATTTTTTTAGTTACCATCATGTATTTTATTTTTTTTTGATTCTTAAATTCTTCACAAATATAATAGTTTGTTACATGATTTTCTCCACAATAGTAACATTTTGCGTTGTTTTTACATTCGGATTTGATGTGGTCTCTTTCCGCGCAATTTAAACATTTTTGTTGTCCTCTGCAATGCTTTTGTGTATGTCCATATATAAGACATTTTTTACATAACAGTGGTTTTGGAATGTAATATGTGACTCTCCTGTTTACCCCGTAGATTTTTATTCCATATGGTAGGTTAGTCGTCCTGAAAGTTATTTTTATTGCATTTGTCGGTTCGATTTTCTTTTCATTGTTGTTCCATCTGTTTATTCTTTCTATCTTGACTACTTTTGCGCTGGCTGTTATGTTTATTTTTAATTCCTCCAGGTCTGCATTAATGGGAATTTTATTGATAAAACCAATTGTTTCTAACATGAAATTTGGCACATAAGCATTGTAATGTAGAATCCGTTCTAAATCTTGACTTTTTAGTATTTTATTTGCTGTTTCAGCTTCTCTTGTTTGTACTCTTACTTTGTTTTTACCAAATTGTTTTATCTCTAATATTTTTCCATAATTAAGTGAATTTAATTTCTCCGCAATTATTAAGTCTTCTATTCCTTTTTTCTCTATAATCACGTAATATGGCCCTACATCTCCTGCCATATATTTATTTTTATTTATATTCACTTTTATTGTGTCCATTCCATTGTTATTGGTTGTTTGTAATTTCTCCGAGTTATCCTTTTCATTTTCCTGTTCAAAACCTCTGAACTCTTCATTTGTTGTATTTTCTTTCATTTCTGCGTCATCCATTTTGATTTCTTCTGTTTCTATTTGTATATTATTATTGGTTTTCATATTATTATTTTTCTTTGATTTTAAGTTTCTTTTTAATTTGTTTATATTGTTTTCATGTTTTATTAGTTTTATTAATTTACTTCTCTGTTCCTTGGCATTTTTTTTGTCGTAAACATCTGTAGTTTTAGACTTTTTTTTTAATAGCGTCTGCGCGTCACCCATAAGTGTGACCACGCGACTTTCGTCCTTGTTTTCCACTATTAAGTTTTTTGTTTTTATTCACTATACTGTATTATACACACTATACACACTAAAATAACTATTTGATTTTTTTTTTTTTTTTTTTAACTATGATATTTTTATTAATTATTTATTAAGCGTCACTTTTTAAAGTATTTTTCACACACTACTTTGTTTCTCAAAACAAATGTGGATATTATTGAGAGGAGTACTTTGTAAAAAATGTATTGAAAACAATAAACAAAATTTTAATGTGATATAACATAGAAGTTATTGGTTGGAGTGATAGCATGATGGAATATAGTGCTTTGGGGGCTCTAGTTCGATTCTACAAAAAGACAGATACAATTTTTTGTTTGTAGTTTTATAACTTACATGCGTAAAGGATGAGACTTTAATACGGTATCGAAAAGAAAATGGTACATACATACATGGAAACTGTTGGTGTTTGCATCGAAACATTTAACGCAACTGCAAATAAGCAACGTAAGCAACGAAAAATTTATCTGCATTCTGTATAACGTTGATTGAGTTGTATAATTTCCCAGATGTTGATATAACTTATAAGGGTGTCTTACATAATCGGGGTTGCACATGTTCATAATAATAATATACGAACACATTTTAACTTTAAATATAAGAATTTTGCTTAACATGATCGAATAAAAAAAAATAAAGTTAGTACAATATGTCAAATCAGTGACGGTTGAGTGGTTAGCGGAGTGGACTAGAGCGCGATCTCTAGATCATGTCGATTTATTTTTTAACCATTAAATGTTTGAAAAGTTACAACGTTGTTCGTTGTACAAAAAGTTGCCCAATTTAGAATTTTAGAACAATCTCGTTATTTTCAAAAAATTTGAATATTCCCGAAACATTCGAATAAAATTAAACTACAAGTATAATATTAAAAAATAATGTTAAAAATAAAGCCGAGTAGGTAAGTACTCTAGGTAAGGACAACATTTTGTTGGACTCATTTTCTGAAATATGATTTATATAGGTATGAGAACATTATTATGTTAAAACGTGGCACGATGGTAAGAAAGCAGATCAAAATGATGGAGGTCTCGAGTTCTATGCTCGCGGCTGGCTTCCAGGATTTTTTTTTTTTTTTTGTATTTGGGTAGTTGCTATTGAGTTATGTTTGTCTATTATAACAAAAATATTTCAAATAAAATTTTCTGATCAAGAATTGAACCTAGACAATTTCTGTTAAACTGTCCTATTAAATTCAAACAAAAAAATCCTGATTTTTCTAAATATAGGCAAAAAGAATACGTAAAAATCAGGGTAATATTATTGAATCAGCCAATCAAATCACATCAAATAATAAAGCCCCCCTCCTAATTGTTCAATAACCCTATATTTGCATATTTTGAGTGTAAAAACAGAAAAGTTAATTTGGATTTACCGGGAGAGCCGAAATTTAAAAGAAACTTTTTTTTTTTTCATCAAAAAATTGCATACAATTTTTTGTTATTTTACCAGGCGAACAGAATTTACAAGAAAACAAAATTGTCAGCAATGTGACATTATTTTGTATGAAGACGTGCCACTTCAAGTGTCACATAACTTGAAGTGGCACGTTTTGATACAAAATAATGTCACATTGCTGACAATTCTGTTTTCTTGTAAATTCTGTTCGCCTGGTAAATTCAAATTAACTTTTTTGTTATAACAGGCAAACATAACTCAATAGCGACCACCCAAATAGGAAATTTGGAGCTTTTTATTACAAAAAAAGACTTCCTTTAGCTGCGAGGATCGAACTCGAGACCTCAATCGTTTTAATCTGCTCTCTTACCATATATTAAATTCGAGAAAAAAAAAATTTTTGGAAATTTTAATGCAATATTAATGGTACGTAATTACTTAATTATTTTAAAAAAGCGATAGTTTTAAAAAATCGAACCTCAGACATTTCGTACAAAAGTCCAACACACGCCATCTTTTAAGCTAAACCAAATATTTTACCACTTTTAGCAGAAACACTCTATCCTAAATGTAGTACGTATGCCCTAACAGAGATATCACTATATCCACATGCTATCGAAACATTTCTTTTGCTCTGCACGATTGCATAAAACAAAGAAATTTATGATAATAACATGTATATGATATGGTAGCCGAGATAGGAAGGTGATGGACTGGGGTGACGAAGGTCTGGAGTACGATTCCAAGCACGGCCACCCAAAATTTGTTTGTTTTATGCAATCGTCCAGAGCAAAACAAATTTGGCTCTGTAATATGGATATGGTGACATTTCTGTTAGGGCATACGAACGAAATTTAGTACAGAGTGTTTCTGCTAAATGTGGTAACATATTTGGTTTAGGCTTAAAAGAGGGCGTGTGTTTTATTTTTGTGCAAAGGGTCTGAGGTTCGATTTTAAAAAGTAGCGCATTTTTTTTAAATAATTACTTAACATTATTATTGCATTAAAATTTCCAAAAAATATTTTCTTTTCTTCGGATTTTTTTGTTATTTGCAATATCCGCAATTCAGAAATTTGACCGTTGATCTTGTTGAAATAATCTGTACTTTATAAAATATCAAAAATTACATTTTTACTCAATACATTACATTGCCCGATGATCGAACTCGGTACCTTATATTCAATAGCATTTCACGCTACTACTTCTCCCATCACATTTTTTTTTTTTTTTTTCAAAACAAGCTTTATTTTACAAAAAATCTTATTTACTAATGCAGTTGGGTAAAAGCTGCCTATGAAAGCCCAAGACATTTACAGAGATTATTGGAAACATATTGCTCCTTAGAGACTCTAGTTTTTAACTAATTATATAATTTCAATAAGGGTGGTTTATTTAATTTAAGAGTTTATAAAACAATTCAAATTTTTAAATTAATCTTGCTTTTGGTAAAAAGTAGGTAAAAAAAAACCAAAAGTACAATTTCTATTGAGATGAGTCCGTGAGCGATAGTGAATTGTTGTCGGCCAACTCGCTTCAGTGTCCGTCGACCTTCAACAATTCCGCTCACGGCTCATCATCTCATTATGGGTGTTGATTTATGTTGACATCTTATATCAAAAACTAATTTGTCTTGTCAACTAGTTATGGGGGTGGGGGGGGGGGTTGTGCTATCTAACTATTGGTTGGCTTTATGTGTTGAGCCACCAGTATTTTGATCTTTCTCTTGCTATGGCTGCTATATCTAATGGGAGAGGTGTAGAAAAGTTAAATCTATTATATATATTATACTCAGCTGAGTTCTCGAATAATGATGTGTCAAATCCTTTTATGTTTTGCCGCCTTTCTAGGTGATAGATTTTTGGGTATTGTGTCCTTTCATCTTGTATGTATCCTTTTGCGTCTAGGTATACAAACGTCTCTGGTCCCGGATTCTTGTCCTTTTGACAGCTCGCCTCATTTATCCTGTCCTCAGTAAAATGCGGTGCAAATATTAAAGAATTTTCGCGATTATTTGTCGCGTTTTTTACATGGTCCCTTACCAGTTTTATTATGTGTAGATCTATTCGATCATTGCCAAATTTTTTGTATAATTTTTTATTACTTATGTATTTTTTATAACTGGATGTGGCCGTCCGGAATTCACCATGGCAGTGTCTGAGGCATTTTCTTTCGAAAATCCTCAGTCTTTCCATGGTGTAGGGTCCGACGTTCCACCATATTGGGGCACCATACGTTAATATTGGTCGTACCAAGGACTTGTATGCAATTTGTTTTACTTTTATGGCAATATTTGTTGAGCAGAATAAATTTTTATTTTTATGAAAAATTTTTTTCGCTTTATTTATCTGTATATTCAGATGTTCATCCAGATATAACAATTTATCTAAGTTAATACCTAGGTATTTTACCGATGGCTTTTGCATACAGATCGTACCAGCTATATTGATTTTGAATTGTTTCCAATTATTTTGTGTATCTGAAGTGGATAGCTGGTATGGCCTTCTGAATAAGATTGTTTCACATTTGGCCGGATTTATCTTTATCCTCCATGTATGCAAATAATCCATGGTAAAGTTAACTGCATTTTGTATATTATGTGTTATTGATTTTACTTTTTTTGCTGTTCCATAAATAACGATATCGTCCGCGTATGCGATTGTTTGTATTTGCGGTGTATTCAGTTGTTCATTTTCGATTAGATCTTTTGTGTATAGGCTAAATAGAATTGGTGCTGTTATAGATCCTTGTTGTACTCCATTATATATGTTAAATTTTTTTGTTGATATTTCTATACCGTTTGTTGTATGAAAATCACGATTATACAATAGCTCGTATAATAATTGAAGGATCGTTTCATTAAAATTCATTTTTTTCATTTTATATAAAAGACCATCTAGCCAAACAGACTCGAAAGCCTTCTCCATATCAATTAGGATCGTACCCGTACAATCGGTTTGATTCAAGTTTCGACACACATCTGAAGTAAATTTGGTGATCGCATGGATGGTGGAATGCTTGTATCTGAAACCAAACTGATTGTCTGGTAATAGCGCGTTTTCACTAATATGATCTTGTATTTTGTTATGCAGGATGATTTCGTATACTTTGCCAAGGTTTGAAAGAAGGCTTATCGGTCGAAAATTTTTTGGGTCTAGATGGTCTTTTCCTTTTTTTTTGATCGGATATATTTTAGCCGTTTTCCATATTTCCGGGTACATTTTATTATTTAAGCAGTGGTTCATTAGACGACATATTTCTTCAATTAATTTTTTGGGCAGATGTTTTAATGCTATACTTGGTATATTGTCTAGGCCAAATTCTCCCATCACATGTTATGCTACTTACCGTAAATTTCTACGTTTTATGCAATCAAAATATAAAAACAATGACGACAATGTTAGATTGATGACAACAACAATATTTGTTTGTACTTACCCATATCGCCATTTCTCATAATTCTCAAATAAATTCGACTATCACAGCATATATTCGATGATATGTACAACCCCTTAATACGTACTAAACTGTTCTTTATTTAACAAGTTTTCTGACCAACACCAAGGCTGTAGCCTACAAAATCGCACAAAGACATTTAACCAAACACAGTCGTTGACTATTGGGTAAAATAGTGCTGAAAATTGAAATGCTCTTGAAATGTTAGCAAAATTCGAGTTATTCGCTTATGACTCAATGTCGAGCGGAAATGAAACAAAATTTTAATATCATGCAACATAAGAGTCAATGGCTGGAGTGATAGCGCCGATGGATTATTAGTGCAGTGGGTCTCGAGCTCAATTCCACGAAAAGACAGACGCATACAATTTTTATTTTGGTATTTTTATAATTTACAATGCGGAAAATAGATGAGAATATAATACGGATCGAAAAGAAAATGGTAAGTATTCGAGGCAAAGTTTATCTGCATTTTGTTTAAAGTTGATTGGGTGGTATAATTTCCTAAAAGTTGATATGACTTATAATGGTGACGTACACAATCATTATGGTTGCACATATTTTAACAATCGAATAAAACAAATAAAGTTAGTATTGTTTATCAAGTAGGCGATGGTTGAGTGGTTAGCGTAGTGGACTAGTGCGCTAGTTCGAATCTCGGTTATGTACATTTTTTTTTTTAAATCGTAAATGTTTGCGAAATTACAACGTCATTCGCGTTTCGACAACCGGATTTTTTGTTTTTTTTTTTTTTTTATTTGCACTAGCCCCAAAAATAGGAGCCATATGGCCCGATTTCAAAATTTACAATTTATATACAAAATTCTATTTTATTTATTTATTTATTTTTTCCTCTTATTCAACTTTCATTCATCGATCCTCTTTCATACTATTATCCCATTCATTTTAATAAATTCATACATCTCCTTATACCCATTTGTTCCCATTCGTAATAAATCATTCAAATTCCTTGCATTCATAAGGACATCGAACATTCTTCTACTCTGAGTAAAATTAGGACAGTGCAGAATTAAATGTTCAATGTCCTCCACAATCAAACATCTTTCACATAAATCATCCTCAATCAAATGACGTTTCTTTAGACTTTCTTTCCAATTTCCATGATTCAATCTCACTCGTTCCATCGTTCGTATCATTGCAGTGTTCCCTTTGAGCTCCTTAAAGAAAGGTATACTCAAAGGAGCTTTGCACCATTCAAAGTACTTCTTGCCTTTCACACGACTCTTTTCAACAAATTCCCTCTCCCATTTTCTCCACAGATTCACCTGAAATTCACGAAGTACATCTCTTGCATCCATAAATTCATATTCAGTTTCTTCCTCAAGCATACAACCCCTTTTCGCAAGCATATCAGCTCTTTCATTACCCTCAATCTGTAGATGCGAAGGTATCCATTGAATGATCACCTCGCTTGCACAAGATTGAAGGTATTCATATATCATTTCAACATACACATTGCCTTGAGTACCCCCACCCCTATTAATTAAATCCAATCCGCTCTGGGAGTCGGAGAATATAACTACTCTCCTCCTCCCTTCATTCATTGCCAACTTAATTCCTTCCATAATCCCAATCAACTCTGCATTCATTATACAGATGTTACCATTAATTCTCAGCATTTTCTCTTTTTTCATAGTTGGAATAAAAATTCCGACACCTACCCGATCCTCATTTACACTAGCATCTGTATACACTTCCACATGTGCAAAAAAATTCAATTGCATTTTTCTAAATTCTCTCTTAACCGATAACTCATTCATCATCGCTTTTGTTGTGTCTCCAAAATTCAAACACACCGTAAGACCGTTCGGAGGAACTCTCGGACACACTTGTCGGATCTTGGAAAATAAGTGAATATTTTCCAAAATTATCTTCGCCCTTTGTGTCTTCCGGAAAACCGTTCCTCCTTGCAACCTTACTTTCATCTCATTTACTAACACGTTGTCTTTGGTCAACATTCGCACAGTCTCTCGCACGGTGATCCATTCTCTCTTATAATTGAGAGGTGAATCACCCAATTCAGACCATAGAGTTTGTATTGGGGTTGAATTAATCGCCCCCAATACCACTCTAGCACATGCATTCTCAACTTTCATTAGCTTTTCAAACCCGACCTTGGACCCGTCACCATACACGCTTATCCCATATGCAATCTTGGAAGACACTAGCGCCTTTCGCAACATGTCAGTCACACTAGGATGAGCTCCCCATTTCGGTTTACTCACCCTTTTGATCACATTCAATCTGCTCTTGCAATTATCGGCCAACTTTTCCATATGTACCTTAAAACTCAATCGCTTATCAATCCAGATTCCCAAATACCTAGTCAAAGTCACATATTCAATACTCTCATTATAAATTTTCACATCAATTCTTCGTTTTGAACGAAAAGCCATACTGTAACATTTTCTCGTATTTACACGCAAATTCAATTCAGTTAAACATTGTGTTACCTGATTCACACATTCCTGAGCCCGATTCAGTGCCTCGTCGATGTTTTTTCCCTTGCCTATCAAGACAAAGTCATCTGCAACTTGCAGAATTACCTTGTCCGCGGAATTAAGTGCATGAATCGAGCTCGTATACAGATTGAAGAGAGTCGGAGAGATCTTACTCCCTTGTGGAAGGCCGATATTCACGGCTCCCTCCAACCTGTACCCCCTTCCACACAAAACTAACTTACGCTCACTCATAAACTCATATACCTACTTACAAATTTTCCAAGGGAAACCCAAGTTTAAAAGAACCTGATATAGTTTCCCTGGAACCACATAATCATACGCCCTCTCGATATCCAGAAAAACCGCCACAACATTCTTATTTTCCTTTCGTACTTCCCACACAAACTTTTCCACGCATTCATTAGCAGAGTGATTGCGCCGGAATCCAAAGGTGGTTTCTGGCATCAAATTACCCTCATTCACGAATTTATCCAATCTTCCTTTCATCATTCCATTCACCATCTTAACAAAAGCATTCAACATACATACTCCTCTGAAATTTGTTGCCAGATTCCTATTCCTGTCCTTCTTAGGAATTGGAACCACTCTGCTCTCCTTCCATTTTTCCGGTATCTGGATACTCATCCACACCTTATTTAGAATTTGCAACAACGTTCCCTTTGCCTCAAATTCCAAATCAACAATCATTCTATAACTCACTCTATTAGTTCCAGGGGTAGTGGATTTTGATGAATCCAGAACCCCACAGAACTCGTCCCATTCAAATTCAACACACATTTCATTTACAGATTCACTGTTATTTTCAGGTAACACGCATTCATTACTTTCACCTAAATTATTCCGTACATCCGTCATCATTTGTAGGAATTGATTTCCATTCTCTCTGTCATCTAAAACGGCATTTCTGCCTTGTGTTTTATGACCTCTCACTCTATTAAATTTATCCCATACATCCTTCGTTGTAGTTCTATGTGTCATATGAGACACATACTCCCGCCAACTTTTCCTTTTCGCTCTACGGATAGCTTTTTTTAGCCTTGCATTCGCCCTTCCATACCTTATCCTACACTGGTGGCATATACACCTATTAAATTCACTCAAGCTTATCCGTTTCCGTTCATACCAATACTGGATTTCATTGTTCCACCAACCATGTACCTTAATTTCATTCACTCACATATCATTCACTCTCTGTATTTCATCCTCAAGTTGGTTGACCTCATTTATTTCATTCATCATGAGATTTCATTCATACATCTGACCCATTTTTTGCTATTTATAATGCTCTTTTGCTCAATGTTTACATTTACACCACCTATACAAGCGTGAATCAAATAATGATCACTACCCAAATTCTCATCAGTAACATTCCAAGTGACTTGGGCCGCCAGCCCGCTAGACACTAAGGTAATGTCTATCGCGCTGGCTGTGGCCCCTACATACGCCATCCTTGTTGGTCTTCCATCATTCAGTATTACAAGATCGGAATCCAGAATGAGGTCCGCCAACAAGTTTCCCCATGCATTATTCCTTTCACACCCCCATACCCCCGAATGTGCATTCATATCACCCCCCACAATTATGTCACTTTTTCCACGCACCCACTCAAAAAATTTCTTAATATCCCTCAGGCCTTTTTCTCTATCACCCGCAGATTCAATTGTGGTTGCATATACACTTACAATTAACAAATCTCTATCCAGATTCCGAGTTTTGGCAGCGACCACTTCAATGTGTTCAAAATCAGGGACCTGCACTGTTTGCAGCGTGATATTGGATCGCGCCAATATCGCTACTCCCCCGTAACCATCGGCCCTCGGTCTGGATAGAAAATTGTAACCATTCACTCGAAACGTCTTGTTCTCACGTTCCCATGTCTCACTTAATAGCATTACATTCACATAATTATTGGCCAGATAAGTCCGCATCATATCGCCATTGGCATACATGCTGCGGATGTTAATCTGACCAATACACATACATTCATTGGATCTTACCATTCGCTTCGTCATGCGGTTTTATTCATTCATCCTTTCATCCTCTTCTACATCTATTATAATATTGAGCTCGTTTGGACTCAAAAATTTATATTTGTTTTGGGATGCTGCTGCTCTTCCATCTGTAGTTTTAATTGTTGCTTCCTTTGTTGTTTGTTTTTGTATTTCAGCTGCTGCTGAAAAACTGCTTGTTGTCTCTTGTCTTATTGTTGTTGGATTGATTTCGTTGTGTTTTGTTTTATTGGTTCCTGTTTGTTGATTCGTGTTGTTATTATTTGTATTATTGTTTATTTTACTTTGATTATTGTTGTTTTGATTTCGATTATTGTTGATATCTTTACTTTTGTTGTTATTAGTGTTATTTGTATTAATATTATTATTGTTAATTTGATTATTATTGTTTGTTTCGTTTGACTTTTGATTTGTATTTTCAGTATTTGTTAGCTTCGTTTTTAATATGTCACTGAATAGAGGTTTCGTTTGTGCTGCCGTAGATGCTGGTGTTGTGTTTGCGTATTCGCGGTAATATATTTCCTTAGCTCTGAAATACGTTATTCTGTCCATAGTTTTTATTTTCATTATTTCCTTTTCCATAATGAAAGTAGGACAGTCCTTATCAAAAGTGGTGTGTTTATTTTGACAATTGGCACATTTGATGGGATCACATTCAATCGTCTCATGTCCCTTTGGAATTTGCTTTGCGCATTTGGGACAAACCGGCACTCGGGTACATTTGCTTTCTGTGTGTCCGTATTTCTGGCAATTATGACATCTCATTGGATTTGGAATGTATATCCTTACATTTAATTTCAAAAACCCTGCTTTGACATCATTTGGTAGCTCTGTCGTGTTAAATGTGAGTATATGCAAGGGCGTGTCTTTAAGCTCCCCGTTGATTTTCCTCTTGATCCTCTCGACTTTTGTAACCTTCTGACTCTGTAACTCTTTCTGAATTTCATCAGGGTCTACATAAATTAGGTCCTGGCTATATATCACTCCTTTGCTGGTATTCAAAAATTTATGTTCTTCCACTGACACTGGCATCTCTGCGATCTTGGTTGCTTTCATCAAAGCTAAATAACCTTCCTCTTTGCTGGTAAGCACTAGTAGGTCCCCACTACGCAATCTTTGTGTTTCCTGTATGTGGCTTGTTACCATTGCTAGCCCTTTTTCGATTAAAAACGGTGAAATGCCTTTAAAACTGTGTTCCCCATCTGTTTTTTTTAATTACCACATACTTCTGACTGCCTTTGTCATCAAAAAATAATCTCCTTCTTTTTTGGTTGTTTGTATCCGGTAATATAGGATTAGCATTTCCCTTCATTTTCATTAAGGTGCTAAACCTATTTTTTGTAGGTATCGGCATCCTGCCGTAGGCAGATACCGTTAAAGTTTCACGGAAATTTGTTTTTTTTGTTTTTCGTCCCTCACTAAATGAAATTTGCACTTTTTCACTCTGTTTGTATTGATTTGTTTGTAATAAAACTGTTTATATGCTTGCTGTATCAGCTTTGTACTCACTTAAATTACCAATTCCAAACACTAAATTAATTAATAATTACAATAAATATAACTAAAAACAAAAAATTTGTATTTCTAAATTGATGAGCTGTCAAAATTTGTGTTTCTCGCATGAAATCGCAAACAAGACTGCCTTAACAGAGATGTCACTATATCGACATATTATAAACACATTTGTTTTGATTGCATAAAACAACCAAATGTCTATTATATTGTATATGATGAGATAGCTGAGGTAGTAAGTTGATGGAGTGGAGTGAAGAATGTCTGGAGTTCGAATCCAAGCAAAGCCAACGAAAAAATTTGTTTTTAGATGAAAAATTGTGAATTTGGGGATAATCCGAGAAGATTATTGGGATCGAGATCGGTCGAAGAATCGAACTCCAGACCTTCGCACACATCTCCTTCATCTTACCACCCAACCACTCATCTCCATATAATTACCTCAGTTTTTCGTTTAAATACTGATAAATTCGGACTTCGAAAAATCGCATAAAAATTTTTGTTATTTTACCAGGCGAACAGAATTTAAAAAACCACATAATTGTCAGCAACGTGACATTATTTTGTATCAAAGCGTGCCACTTCAAGTTATGTGACACTTGAACATACAAAATAAAGTCATATTGCTGACAATTCTACCTTCTTGTAAATTCTGTTCACCTGTTAAAATGACAAAAATTTTTTGCGATTTTTGATGAAAAAAAAAAAAAAATTCTTTTAAATTTCTGCTCACCTGGTAAATAAAAATTAACTTTTTTAATTAAAAAGGCAATCATAACTCAATAGCAACCATCCAAATAGAAAATTTGGAGCTTTTTAATACAAAAAAAAAATTCTTCAGCTGCGAGGTTCGAACTCGAGACCTCCATGGTTTTATTCTGCTCTCTTATGGCAAGAGAGCAGATTAAAACGATTGAAGCTCGGGACATAACATCAGAAAAAAATGCCTTAGTATCAATTGAAGTTAGGTACTTTCGGTTTTTTGCTCAAAAATAGGTCTATTTTAACTGTCATTAGAACTCAAATCAAAATTTGTATTTCAATTTGCTTTTGTTGTTGACTGTGCCGTGTTAAAACCAAATTTTTATGCTGATTTATAAATTATTGTCGTGAGTTTTTTCCTTTTTTTTAATGAAATTAAATTTCTAATAAATAAATTCTTTTCATCAATTTAGTAATTCAATTCTAATAAATAAATTCTTATTAATTTTCGCGCGTTCTTCTTTTCTGTTTTTCGTATTTTAATCATTTTTTTTTTATTTCTACATTATCATCTAGTCTAGATGATCATCTATTTGCCCGAAGTACAGTCGGTTGAATGTTTGAATATCGATTCTTGGGGAGGTGGCGTTAAATTATGGGAAATGAGTCAATCACGTCCTCTTCAGATGGCCGATTAGAAGTTTTAGGCGTCTTATCATCGTTCCATATATAGCACAACTGCAGGTAGTACTCAATAAACCGATATGACTTGGATTCAAAATCCATGCAAAATCACTATTGAAAAAACTGATGCGGCAAAAATGATACGCTATACAAATTGATGTCTTTGGCGTTGTATTATTATTTTGTGAATTTCTTTATGAGCATTTAATATTTATCACTCATATTAATATTATTAAAAGAAATAAATGTAATTTTACTTCAAATATTTTATTCTTATTTGTGTTGTAAACATTTTTTTAATTTACAGGAATTGTATAATATAGTTCATCCGAAGTAAAAGTAAATAAAAAAAAATCAATTTTCCATTGGCTGTTAGCTTTCTTTGTGCCTCGCACTTTCTTCATTCTGTTCTTACGTTCCTTGCGAGTCTGGGTATTCTTTTCGAACATTCCATGACATCCAAGACGAAGTTTTGGCCGAATTTTTGGGCAAAATCTAATGAATCATAAACCAATCCATTTGATTTACCACCAGCAAAATTTGTACGGAAACCAAACACAAATACAACATCTGGTGTCATTTTGTACTTGGCCGCCAACTTTTCTCTAATATCTTTATTTACGGATGGTAATCCTGGACGCGGGACATCGCATACACCATTTGTTTACGGCATAATAGACGGTTGGTCATAAATTTGCCTGTACGAATTGTTGCTGTAGCCATTTATTAAAAAAAAACATCTACATATAGGAACACAATACACAACACTGAAAAATGGAAACAAAATAAAACGAAGCTGTCAAAAATAGAGCAAACGTATTTTGTACATACAATGAGCAAAATAGACTTTATTATTTTTAAAAATATATTATTTTGTTGGTATCCCTGCGCTACCTTTTGCTCAAAGTAAGTATTTTTTCAACTCGAGTATAGAACTAGTAGGAGGGGCTTATATCATTTATAGTGATTTGATTTGTTTAGTGAAAGGAAATTGTTACTATGGTATTTTTTTCTGATGTTATGTCCCGAGCTTGAGGTCTCGAGTTCGATCCTCGCAGCTGAAGGATTTTTTTTTTGTATTAAAAAGCTCCAAATTTTCTATTTGGATGGTTGCTATTGAGTTATGATTGCCTTTTTAATTAAAAAAGTTAATTTTTATTTACCAGGTGAGCAGAAATTTAAAAGAATTTTTTTTTTTTTTTCATCAAAAATCGCAAAAAAATTTTGTCATTTTAACAGGCGAACAGTCTTACTGTGTCAATCGAACGATACAGACGTATTTGTTTACAATTCAATTGTTGATTTCGATTTATACAGACGAGGCTTCAATATACCGTTTGTGATCACAAATAAATTTAAAACCCTTAAAGTGTATAATAATAGTTTAATTTCCTTTTCCTTAAGTACAAAGTGAATAAAAAAAAACATTCTAAAATAAGTGTGTTCGATAAACTAAGTTAGATTATCTAACTTATGTTTAAAAGACTATGTAGTGACGTTTGTCGCACGGAAGAAGACAATAATCATAATTATAAAATTGCAAGGTGGGATAACAACGTTATTCACAAAAAACTTGAAATGTATAATAATACAAAACATAGCGGTTATCCGCTATCATATTCGATTCCAACAACAAATACCTTTAATAAATTTTTACCACACAACAAGCCTGCTGACAACATCAATGCGAATGAGGGTAACGTTGTCCTACCAAAGCAGCACAAAACCACTAAACTACCGTCAATTGTGACTAAACTAAAATCCGATCAAATAAGATTGATTATGAAAGAATTAAAAATCAATAAGTTTGATATGAAAATCACATCAATTGGATTGAAAATAACATTATATGATTCGAATCATTACAAAGAATTTTCAGAGAAGTTAAAAAAACAAAACTCGGAGTTTTACACGTTTACGCTCGATGAAAACAAAACGTCAAGATATGTACTTTTCGGATTGCCATTCATGCCCATTGATGACGTCGAGACCTACATAAAAGAAACCGGGTTAGTCCCTTCAAAAATAAATAAAATTGAGCCTAAACAGGGTAGATCCAAAGACACCGCAATTTACTTTGTATCATTTCCTAAATCGATTACACTAAATCATCTAAAAAACCATCGCTACATAGGCCATATTTCATGTAGATGGGATATACCATTTAAACATTTAAAAAACCAGAACGCCTCACTCAATGTCTGAAGTGCTGGATGTATGGCCATACTACTAGTAATTGCAATATGAAATCGAAATGTAAATTTTGCGGTACTACACATGTCGATGATGCAGAATGCATGTTCAGAGATACCGAAATACAACATAAATGTGCAAACTGCGATGGTAATCACACAGCCAATTCCGTAATTTGTCCAAAGCGTACGGAATTCCTACAAATTAGAGAGCAACTCAACAAGAAGACGAGCAACAATGGAAAGTCGTTTACATTTTCATCAGTAAACTTTCCAGAAACTCTGGGTAGACAGGAACAACAACATTCATCGTTCACAATAAATGATAGTAATGCTCCACAAGCAACTTTTTCTAGCTTGTTTAATCGCAGTACACAGAATTATAATTCACCGCAACTTAATTCGCGTAATGCTAACAAATTATATTCCTCAACAGAACTTCTTTTGATTTTGGAAACTGTCATAGATGGTCTTAATAAGTGTACTACGCCAGCAGAACAAGTCAATGTTATCCTTACAACCGCGATTAAATATGTCTGTAAGTAATTCAATTAATATATGTACCTGGAACGCTCATAGCATATCAAAGAAGAAACACGAGGTAATTAATTTTTTAGATAAATATGACATTGATATTTTACTTGTAACAGAAACCTACCTCAAACCTAACGTTGCCTTCCATATCCCTCATTATATTATACATAGGAATGATCGTGTATATCAAATTGGCGGAGGTGTTGCTATTATTATAAAAAATTCAATAAGTCATTCACTACTCCCACTTTCGAGGTTTCAAAGCATCGAATATATATCGATATTGTTAACATTACCAAATCATACCTTAAAAGTTGGCTTCTGTTATGTTTTTAATTCTAATCACTCTAACTTTAGAAGTGATTTGAATAGACTCACCACTTGTAACTATCCTTACATAATAGGGGGCGACTTCAACTGTCGGCATTCCTACTGGAATTGTGTTAGATCAAACAAAGGTGGACGCACACTCTTTGATTTTCTAAGCTCTAGAAGAAATTGCATTATACATTTTCCCAGTAGTCCCACCTACCACCATACTACCAGAAGAAGCAGTACATTGGACTTCTTCCTAGCAAACGAGGCTGTTCCAGTAAATTTTATTGGATCTAAGAATGAGCTTAACTCAGACCACTTCCCAGTGTTGTGTACTATTAATTTGGCTATGACATATCATTCTCCATCAAAGACATCATACAATTTCAAAAATTCGGATTGGAGTACGTTTCAACACATAATAGACAATAATTTACAGAACTCTCATTTCAACGAAATTTACCCATCTAACAACCATATTGACGGGGCTATAGACTATTTTACGTCAAGCTTACAACAAGCGGTAGATCTGTCAGTTCCAACAATTACGTCTACGAGTAAATATAAATTAATTCTTTCGGATGAAATTTTATCTCTGATTAAATTAAGGAATGCCAGAAGGAGACAATGGATAAGGAAAAGGGACCCCTATCTTAATAATATTGTACGATTACTCAATACCGTGATTAGAGAAAAAATATACGAGATTATTAACGCTAAGTGGCAGGATAAGCTGAGTAAATTAATAAAAGGGTCAAAGCCTTACTGGCATGCTATTAAATGTATCAAAAAAAATATTCATCCATACCTCCATTAAATAATCCGGACGATGATAATGTTAGAATTATTGATACTGGTGATAAATGCAAAGCACTTGGTAATAGTTTCCAACAAGCATATGATATTTCCTCAAATGTAGTTGAAACCGAAGAGGTCAGAAACAGCATACGAAAAATTGTAGACCATATAGAGCTGGATTCCGAAAAGTTCATAGTAACAGCCCATGAAGTAAAGGGTATTGTTCTAACTAGCCGCCCATTTAAAGCACCAGGTCCAGACCAAATTCAAAATGTCGTACTTAAACACTTACCTGAATCGGGATTTAAATTCATGGCAAATTTATTCTCTCGTTGCTTTGAAATTTCATACTTCCCTTCTCGTTGGAAAACCGCCAAAGTGGTCGCAATACCTAAACCCAATAACAATCCTGCTGATGTAAACAGTTATCGGCCCATAAGTTTGCTTAATTCAGTAAGCAAAGTTTTTGAATGTCTCATTAAAATCAGGCTTAATGATCATATCGAAATAAATAATATATTAATGCCTCAACAATTTGGTTTTCGTTATCAACACTCATCAGTTCATCAAGTTCACCGCATAGTTCAACATGTCAAAACACAAAGGAAATTGGGAAAATCAACAGGCATGGTGTTCCTCGATCTTGAAAAGGCATTTGATTTGGTCTGGATAAACGGCTTACTTCATAAACTCCAACAATATGGGTTTCCACTGTACATTTCAAAGTTACTGAAATCCTATTTTGAGAATAGGAAATTCTTTGTACAGGGGGTAGATTCTGATGAAATGACAATTTTTCGTGACATTTTGTTATTAGTACAAAATATTGTCACGGAAAATTTGCGATTCTGATGAAATGAGTTATGACATTAACAGCAGTTTACAGCAGTTGCATTTCTAGTTTACCGCAGTTATATTTTAAGGTTTATTTTGTATATACATATATGTACATGTACAAAATGTCATTAATTTGGTTTTCCGTGACAAAAGTCAGCTGCATTTTTAAATAAAATATGTGTGAGTATATTTTGTTAATTTTTAATAATTCTTGTTATAAATTTTAATTGTTTATATTATAATTAAAATAAAACAATATTTTATTTATTTTTATATATGTATATATAAAAATAGATAAAATATTTTTTATTATGTATATATAAAAATAGATAAAATATTGTTTTATTTTAATTATAATATAAACAATTAAAATTTATAACAAGAATTATTAAAAATTAACAAAATATACTCACACATATTTTATTTAAAAATGCAGCTGACTTTTGTCACGGAAAACCAAATCTATGACAATTTTGTTTAATTTGTCATTTTTTTTCTTGTGACATTTTGAAAAAGTCACTTCATCAGAATCGCATTTTAGAACTCACAACTATATTGTCATTTTATAGCAGTTAAAATTTTAGTACAAAGTCACAAAAAATTGTCATTTGTCATTTGTCACTTGATCAGAATCTAGGCCCAGATTGGAAATATTAAATCCCAGCTTATCGACATTAAATCCGGTGTGCCACAGTGTTCAGTAATCAGTCCTGTTCTCTTCAGCATTTTTCTTAACGATATACCTCAGATGTCGAACTGCGAGATTGCATTGTTCGCTGATGACACATAAATTTATACATCTCAAATCTATTCTCAGAACATCATAAATAGACTAAACTTGTATTTGAATGTGCTGGTAAAATATTTTTACAAATGGGGTCTGAAACTAAATGCAAACCAATCGCAAGCTATTTACTTCACTCGGTGTAGGATGAACTCGAAAATTCCTAACTCTAGTTTCCTTGTTGACGCCATCAATTAAAGTGGATGAAACAAGTAAAATATCTTGGCGTCCTGCTGGATCCTAAAATGACTTTCCAAAATCATATGAATTTTGTCAAAGATAATGTTACTAAATTGTTTTTTATATTGTATCCATTGTTAAACAAAAAAAGCCATTTATCCTCCGACAATAAATTATTACTATATAAATGTATTATTCTGAATGTAATTTTGTATGGATCACCAATTTGGAGGAACGCGGCTAACACTCACAAGAAAAAAAATTCAAATTATCAAAAACAAATTTTTAAAATTAATCCTGAACGTCCCAAAACGGTACCCAACAATAAGGTTACATTCTGAAACCAAAATTTATTTAATAAACGATCTTATATTGCAATATTATAATAAATATAATATTAAACTACGTTATAGTAATAACAACTTAATCAATTGTCTTAGGTAGTTAGTTTAAATTAAAAAAAATAAAAATAAAATATGTATAATAACAATAATTATAACCTTAGTTAATTTTAGATAAGATAGTTATAAGTTTCGTGAAATATTTCATATACTGTTAAGAACACTTTCTCTTTTTTTTGGCTTATGCCGTATTGTACTTTGTTTTCTGTAATATTCACTAATTCCGTAGCAAAGAAATCTAAAACTCGGATAAATTGTATTTGTATAATAAATTTCTAATAAAGCGGAAAAAAAAAAAAAAAAATTTAACAGGATTTATGTTGTTCAATTAATAGAAAATATAAAAAAACATTTATTTCACTTTTGTTTCATTTTTATTTTCTTTATATTTCTGTGTTTTTTTTGGAAAACATATTAACTGCATTTTTCGTGATTTTAAGTTATGAATGAGAATGGTCATAAAATTTTGTTTACTTTAAATTCCACTTTTCGATTTTTCTTTATTTCCCTCTATTTCCAAGAAAAATTTTGGTAAAAGTGAATAACTGCTACTAAAATCCCATATTTTTTTTTTAAATAAAATGATAAATCTAGTTATTGCTATAATATTTGAATTTACCTTAATTTCTATTTGATTAAACTTCGTATAGTAAGTTATATAATTTTTATAAAAAATAATATTGTATATATAAAAAAAATTAATTTGGCAAAAATGGTTAAGTTAAGTTGTGTTATTATTATAAAACGAAAATTGCCTAAATGACGATAAACTACTAGTATTAAGTTCAGTTGCTGAAAATTAATAGAGATATAAAAACAAACCAGAAAATGTCATTATTGTGCGATCAAAATAATGTGATTCACCGTGAAAGTTAATAAAATATTAAAATTTAAATGATTTAGTTTAATTATTGTGTTGAAATTCGAAATTATTTAAATCAATAAACAATAAGTTAGTTCTAAGTTATTTAATAATAAATTAAATTTACTGAATTTATTGGTAAGAAAATTAAAATGAAAAATTTCACATCATAACCTCAATTTTAATATTAATAAATTTATACAGAAATGGATACATTTGACCAATTATTTCAATCATCTGACGAAGATGATTGTATTATTATTGAAAAAAGCCAATTGATTATTGTATGTGATACAAATGAGACTGATATTGATAATCACTGGGGTCAGCAGCACAATGTTTGTAAAATTGAACCTGCAGAGAATTTGGAAACTGGTAAGAAATTAATTTAGTCACTATAATCATTTTAAACTTTATATTTTATTTAAAATTATATATTTCTGTAGTGCAACCAATATGTGGACGCATCGCCAGCCAAGCAGATCCTGATGAAACGCAGATCACAGAAAGAGACGCAAGGCAAGCTGAACAGAAAGAAACACCTACGTCCGACGAGACCGAATTCGAACATTGTCAGTCCTCCACTGAGATGTTTGCGGTCTCAAAAACTGGTATGCGTATGGTGCTTTTAGTTACTTTCTAAATTTCGATTTACCTAGTGTTTTTTTTTGTTAGTTCAATCTAATTACGAAGACGATTCCGATGAGACCCAAATGCCTGAGAGTAACGAGTCCGAAAACGAATTTGAAGATGACGCACAAACATTTGAGTTCGATATAGAAGCTGAAGAAGGCGCGATGGGTAACGAAGACGATTCCGATGAGACCCAAAGGCCTAAGAGTAACGAGTGCGAAAACGAATTGGAAGATGACGCACAAAGGTTTGAGTTCGAGGTAGAAGCTGAAGAAGGCGCGATGGGTAACGAAGACGATTCCGATGAGACCCAAAGCCCTAAGAGTAACGAGTGCGAAAACGAATTGGAAGATGACGCACAAAGGTTTGAGTTCGAGGTAGAAGCTGAAGAAGGCGAGATGGGTAACTCTAAAACTGGTATACGGATTTCAGCGATTCGTTGTATTTTCTATTTACTTTAATATTTTTACTTTTCTAGTTGTATCTGACGATCATGAAATTTCCTTTTATTCTGATCAATGTGACACCGAATTTGAAGATTTCGATGAGACGCAAACATCCGAAACCAGTTCTGAAGACCAAATTCAAATAGATGTAGAAACTGAAATTAGAACAGACCAGAAAACAAGAAAATCGAAACGGAATTCTGGACTAGCGTATGTATCTAAAAATAGAAAAATTATGAAAAAACGGAAATCAAAGCCATTAGGAAATTGTAAGAAGTTGTGTAGAACGAAAATAACTTCAGAATTACGAAAACAACTTTTAGAGGAGTATTGGAACTTGGGTACATACGCAAAACGTCTTGCATACGATTCAAAGAGAATTAAAATTGATCAGAAAAGTAGAATAACTAATTTGAAATCACCAAAAAAGCAACGGAACCTTACCTGCAAATATTTTGTTTTAAACGACCAGTATAAGAACATTGATATTTGCAAAAGATGTTTTATGAATATATACGATGAAAGATGTGGATTTATTTCGTCTGTCATAAAAAAAATAGCACCGGATTGGAATTGAATGATTTAAGGGGGCAATGTGGTAGAAAAATAACGGTAAACCAAAAATTAGAAGTAGAAACGCACATTAAATCATTTCCAGCTTACGAATCGCATTATGCTAGGTCCCATACAACCAAATTATATTTGGCAGAAGGCTTGAATTTAACAAAGATGTATGAACTTTATAAAGAAAAGTTTTACAATTCAAAAGTCTCATATTCAAAATACAGGGAAATTTTTAAATCATTAAATTTAAAATTCAAAAAGCCCCAATTGGATAGATGCTCTAAGTGTGACCGGCTCGCAATGCAAATAAAGATGGATCAATCTGAAATCAGAAAACGTGATCTAATTTCTCAACGTGATAAGCACCAAGAAAATGCGGAAATTGCTTATAAAACTAAGCAAATTGACAAGGCCGATATGGAAAAAACAGTTTTGTGTGTAGATTTGCAGCAATGTCTGCCGACACCTTATTTGAAATGTTCCGTTGCTTTCTACAAGAGAAAATTATGGACGTACAATTTAACAATTAGAAATTGCAGTGAAAATACGACACATTGTTATATTTGGAATGAAACCATAAGCGGCCGTGGTGCAAATGAGGTCGCATCTTGCATTTTAAAATACATTACCACCTCAAAGAATTTAAAATCCCATATCGTAATCTATAGTGATACCTGCACTGGACAAAACCGAAATAGCATCGTCGCTACAATGCTTCAATATCTGATGTCGATCGAACCGAAAATAAATTTGTTAGAGCATAAATTTCTCGAGCCTGGCCATACACATCTCGAATGTGATAGCGACCACAGCGTTATAGAGAGAAAAAAGAAATCGACTAACACACTTATAGCACATCCCCACGATTGGGCGCAACTAATCCGTTATTGCGGTAAAAAAAAAAAGATTCAATGTGTACGAAATGGAATTTAAAGATTTTTTTAACTTCTCGAAATTTCAAAAGCAATATTTTAAGAAACCTTTAAAAAACGAAGAGAAACAAAAAATAATATGGAACGACATAAGAATATTAAGGTAAAATCATTTACAATAATATTATGGATTATATTAACTGTTTCATTTTATATTTCAGGTACACAACAGGTAACTGCTATTCCATTATGTATAAAACAAGCTACGTCGATCAAAATTTTAAAACAATGGTTACAAAAAAAACGGACAAAGCGAACTTTCACTTAGAGCAACTCAATTTCGCTTCGTTACCCATTTCGGATGAAAAAAAGGCGGATTTATTAGACTTAGTGGAGTTTATTCCTGTTATATTTCATAGCTTTTATCGCGATCTTAAAACGAAATCAAATATTAAAGACCTTTCGTATATAATTGTCGATGAATCTGATTCTGATAGAAACCAAACTTAAACATTATTTTTATTTTATATATTTGTTTATTGTTTTATTTTATTATTTCTATAAAAGTGATACTATATACAATGTACCTTACTGAATTGAAATGAAGTGATATGTATTGTGAACTACAATAAATTTATTTTATACAACAATATTATGTTATGTTTATCAATAGACGTATCCAGCACGTTAAGGCCTCACTAAAAATATATTCAAATGTATTGGCAGCAATTTGAGGTCTCTCTGAAACAGTACCTACATTCCTAAATTCCTTATTTCAATTACTTTGGAAACAATTTCAGAAGATTTTCTGATTGTCATAAAAACGGGTTTTTTGTGAAAATTTTCATTTTTTTAAAACTGGTTATCTTCATTTATTTATTTACAAAAGGCTGCCATTTTTTTACATAACTGAATATCTGCAGATATTAGGTTTTAATAAATTTCAATTTTGATATAGCAAAATATGATATCTTACATTTTCTCAATTTTCAGCTAAATAAAACTATTTTTTTTAAATGTTTTTGCATAAATTGATGTTTGCTATCTTATTAAATTGATAATGCAAACTAGTTTTGAAATTTTGTGAGAATTATTTGAACTATTCAATTTTTTATTTCAAATGCGATTTACTAAAAATTGACATTTTGCAGTTAACATGTTTTCCAAAAAAACCACAGATTTATTACAATTAATTAAACTTTATTTATTTTTTAAAAAGCCGGTCTCTTTAGAGCCGGGAATCAATATTTTGTTACTGTGCTCTTTGGAGTCAGTTTATTGAATACTTTCTTAAGTTTTTTAGTTACATGATTTTTCTTTATAATATATTTTATAAACATGGTTCAACATGTTATTTTATAACTGATAATGCTTATTGCTTCTTAATTAAAAATGAATATTTTGTTAGACAAAACAATAATTTGATTTACATAAAATATGATACATTAAATTTATAATAATAATTTTAGGTCATGATAATATTTTATGTTGTTAGTATAAAATTGTATTATGAGCATCTTTATTTTGTTGCGATTCCATTTCTCGGAATGTAACTCTCCCTTCGTTAAGAGTAGAGTTCTCCTGAACTCTGTTTGTAAATTTAATATTTATTTTATTTTGTTTAAACTTTATATAGATAATCAATATTATTATTAATGCTATTACTATAATTAATATTATGCTTATTCCTGAATATGTTAATATTTTATGAAATTTCAACAATTTTATTTCATTTATATTTTTATTGGTTTCCAAAATTATTTCCTTAATGTAAATGTGTTATTCTCTGACTTATAATCTAGATTTTGAATGATGTAATCATTATTTACTTCCTTTATATTATTATAAAAGGTTTTGTTATTTATGCTAATGCTACAGTTAAAAAATTTTACAAAATAATTTCCATTCAATTCGAATGTTCTTTCATCATAATTTGATGTTAAAATTACTTTATTAGCCAATTGTATTAATATACTATTATCATTGATGCTATAAATTTCTGTATCACAGTTTTTAATATTTTGACAATTTTTTGTTAATATACAGTGTTTTAAATTATTTAATTCATGAAATGCTTTATTTGTATTGTATTCATAATAGGTATTGTTAATTTCAAATGTTTTAGTGATCTCATAATTTATTGAAATACAATCATTAATATTTGACAGGGGTATAATTAATTTTGTATTTGCTTTTTCCATGCAACTGGGAATTGTGATTAAAAATATCAATTTATTATTATTAGTTTTAGAATATCCTACTTTTAAATTTTTTATTTTACTAGCATCTATTTTGTATTCTACAATCTCTTCATGAGTTAACAAAGATGGATGTATAATGTTAAGATAATTAAATACTATATTATCTTGTAATTCACTTATAATTCTATCTATTTCATATATTTTTAATTTTATATCATATATCATTAATCTAAGTAGAGTTTGGTTATCTCTGTTTATAATAAAATCCTTAATAATTTTTCTATCTTCCAACATTGTATTATATAATTTGTTTATAGTGTTGTTAAAGTTATTATTAATTTTAATTTGTTCATTTATGTTTACAGCTAGATTTTCGTTATTCTGATCAATTATGTATAAATGTTTATTAATTAATTGTCTGTCTTCATCGTCCATTGTTCTGGATATCCACTTGTTTATTGTTCCTATGAAATCTACTAAACCTCGTTTATGTATTGAGTGATGTCCGTCTTTTAAAGTCATTAATTTATAAAGTAAATTGTCTATCTTTAAATAATGTAGATTTAATAAAGTGTTTTGTAAGCTCTACTGTCAGTTCCCTCACTGTTGACCTCAGGTTTAATATTAGGGTTTCTATTTCTACTATGTCGATTATGTGTAATGAATAATTGTAAGATTTGGGTAAAAATGTCTCGCTTTCTCGAAGAATAGTATATCCTGTGTTGCTTTCAATTTTCTCTACTTGAATTTGTGCTTTCGTTAGTTTCGTCATTGTTAGTATTAAGAGCAATGTTGTCATTATTATCTGCGAATTTTAACGGTCTTTTAATATTTGTAGGATGTATATTAGTTAAATTAAGTAATCTGAATTTTGGTTGGTCTTTATGTCTGAGTGATTTATAATTTTTTATGTAACCTTGTTCCCTAGTTTCTGTATATTCCTCTCTATTTTTGTTGTGTATAGTTAACCTTTTTGTTTGGGAATCAACTAAATTCTTGTAAATTTCTTCTTGATTAATGCCCTCTTCTGCTTTTATTGGGGTGCATTTAATGGTATTGTGATACTGATTATTGTAGCTTTTTATTGCTTCTAACATTTGATACCTTATAGGACTGGGTTGGTCTATATTTAAAACTCTTAATTTTTCTGTCAGTGTATTGTTAAGTCTTTCTACGTCGGCATTACCTGTGTGGCTGTTAGGTTTTGTTAAATGTAATTCTATACCTTCTTTATCTAAAAATTCTTTTATATTGATATGCTTAAATTCATTATCAGCTATTATTTTTCTGGGTTTCTTGTGGTTAATATACATTTTAAATTTTTCAATAATGTCTGTAAAATTTCTGTTTTCTAACGGATAAGCCGTTGCGAATTTTGTAAATTTGTCAATAAAAATAGGAAAAGGTTGTTTTTTATTAATATACGTATCTATATGAACGATTTGATTTTTGTCTGTCGGTATTTCTGTCTTTTGTAGTTTTGGTTTGATTGGGTTCCTATCGTATTTCCCTGTGTTACAAACGTCACAATTGTTCGTAATTTTATTTATTGTAATTTTCAAATTTTTACTGTAGATTTTAAACTTTAAATCTTCATAAAGGGCTATGATACCGGGATGTTTCTGTTTTTTGTGTTGTATGGATAAAATCTTAATTAAGTCTTCCTCTGTTTCTACGTCTTGTGCAAAATGTCTGCATTTAATGAATTTGGTATTTGGAAATTCTTTGATTAATACTTGAAATATTACATGTAAATCGTGATCAGATATTTCAGAATATATGGCTACTTTTGTTGACGATATGTATGTTTTAAGTTTATTAATTAACTCTATGTGATTTATATTTGGATTTATGTTAATCCGACGATTCCCTAATACATTTTCAAGTTCGTTAGTGAAATTTTCTGTAATTATTATCTGTGTTCTAAATCGGTTTACTATAGTGTCTAAGAATGTTAGTTCGTCGTTTAAATTTTCTTCTTGTGAATGTATTGTCGCTTGAATGGATATGTTGTCTTGGTTTTCGTTTACTATTTCTTCATTATTAACTTCATGTTGGGAAGGGGGGTCTTGTAGGAAATTGTTTCTCCCTTCGTTAGCTTCGAACATTTCGTTAATTCCAAAACTTTCACTAATTTCATTTATTTCGTGTTTATCATTGTTTATTCTACTTAGAAAATCTGCTATTTTATTTTCCTTTCCTTTTAAATAATTTATTTTTATGTTGTACTCTCCTAAAGATAGTATCCATCTTTGGAGTCTTGGGTTTAAATCTTTGCCTAAATATTTAGTGTGTAACTATTTTAATGCTTGATGGTCTGTTTTAAGTTCGAATTCTTTTCCATATATGTACGGTCTAAAATATTTTACTAACCATATGACTGCCAATAGTTCTTTTTCCGTAGTGTTATATCTAATTTCATGATCATTTAGCGTTCGGCTGGCGAATGCTATGGGATGGTCTTCTTGAAGCAAAACTGCACCAATTGCAAATTGACTGGCGTCTGTATTTAATACGAATGGTTTGTTGAAATCGGGATATTTGAGAATTGGATGGGTAGTTAGTAATAATTTTAGTTGCTCAAAAGCATGAATATAAGATGGATCTAATTTATTTACTTTACTATTCTTTTTGAGATATTTCGTCATAGGCTGCGCTATGCTGGCATAGTCCTTGATAAATTTTCTATAGTATCCTGTGATACCTAGGAATGATTTAATTTGTTTTTGAGTTACTGGGAGTTTTAATTGTGCTATATCATCTATTTTCTTTGAATTTGGTTTTACACCTTCTGTCGTTAACAAATGACCTAAATACTCGGTCTCTTTACAAAAGAAGTTACATTTGTCTATTTGGATTTTTAAATTTGCTTTTCTTAAATTTTCAAATATTTGATTTACATTAATTATGTGTTCTTGTTGAGAAGTGCTAAATATTAATATATCATCAAGATAGACTACACATATTTTATTTATATGTTCCCTTAGTACTGAATTTATTAATCTTTGAAAGGTGGCAGGGGCGTTTTTCAATCCAAAAGGCATTCGAACATATTCGTAATGTCCGAATGGTGTGGAAAACCCTGTTTTATTTTGGTCTTTTTTGCTTACTAGGATTTGATGAAATCCCTTCGCTAGATCCAAAGTTGTAAAATATTGGGCTCTACCCAATTTATCTAATATATTTTCTATATTAGGTATTGGAAACTTATCATTTATAGTAATTTCATTTAACTTTCTATAATCAATGACAATTCTCCATTTTTTTGTATTTGAATTGTCCATTTTTTTCGGTACAATCCAAAGGGGAGAATTATAGGGTGAATTCGATTCCCTAATAATTCCTTGTTTTAACATATCCTTGATTTGTTTTTCGATTTCTTTTTCGTGTATTTGCGGATATCTGTATAATTTTTTTTTTTTTTTTTATTTTTATTTACTGGAGGGCCATGTGGGCGATAAGCCACCTCGCACCGCGACCTAAAAGATCTATTGTGCTGGACCCTACTTAATTATCCGTCCAGTCAATATTCAGGCTCTTAATGAATCTGACAATACTACTGGCCGGTACAGGATACATACTATCCGGGCTCATTGTTCTCCCTCCTAGATGTTGCAGTCTTTGCTGGAAAATGGCTGGGCAATGGCACAGAACATGTTCCGCTGATTCCGCTTCCAGACCGCAGAAGCGGCATCCATCTGTCGTACTTAGGCCCATCTTCTTAAGGTGATACCTTAAGGGGACATGACCTGTGAGGAAGCCAGTAAGCAGCCTCAACTCAGGTTTTCTAAGTTCAAGACACTCCTTAACCCTGACAGACGAAGGTGATATAAATTTCTTCGCCTGCCGTAAACCTGGAATTCTGCGCCAGTAGGAGGACTTTTGAACATCCTCCCAGCGTTTTACCGCTGCTCTAAGGTGTCCCTTAGTGACACCGCAGAAGGGTTCTGGTCCAAAAAATGGAGAGACAGAACCCTCACGGGCGAGGCCATCAGCTGCCTCGTTTCCTTCGATTCCAGTATGACCTGGCACCCACATAAGTGTTACCTTATTTGAGCCTGCCAGATGTTTAATAACCTTCAGACAATCCCATACCAGCCTTGACTCAACGGTACAAGACCTAAGAGCTTTTAAGGCTGATTGGCTGTCTGATACAATATAAATCTTTGCATCGTTTAGGCCTTTTGCTATGCCTAACCTAGCGCAAAGTTCTATATCATGTACTTCTGCTTGAAAAACGGTGGCATTGGTACCCAAGGACTTCGAGAGGGTAGTGCCACTCCCGTGTATTCCTATCCCCGCCCCATCTTCCGTTTTTGATCCATCTGTAAACCATACCATGGACCCTCGCTCAAATGATGGTCCACCTGCCCTCCACACATCCCGGTCAGGTAACCTAACACAGAATGGTTTGTGGAAGTCCAGTTTAGCTGGCATACAGTCGGAAGGCATTCCTATGGTAGGGTCTGTCTGAAATTCCTTAAGGATTTCCATATGACCCACCATATTGCCTGGCTTGATATTTCCTTCCGCCTGCATTTTCAGGGCCATACTTGCAGCGTCCTTTTTAATATGCAGGTGTAACGGTGTCAGTCCTAGAAGTGTCTCCACCCCCGCGGTTGGACACGACTTCATTGAGCCCGTAACACCGATGCAGGCTACACGCTGAACCTTATTCAATAAGGTTTGCGTTGTCTTCTGCTCAGTTTTAGGCCACCATACAACCGATGCGTAGGTGACCATAGGCCTAATGATTGTAAGAAATGACCAGTAGATCATTTTTGGTTGTAGTCCCCAAGTACGCCCATAGAGTCTTTGACAGGCCCAGAGAGCCTTGATGGCTCTATTTTGAACTTTCAACAAATGTTGGTTCCAGTTCAGTCTTTGATCTAGGATAACCCCTAGATATTTAACCTCGCTGGAAAAAGGAATAGTAGTACCGTTTAACGAGGGAGCTGTAAGCGCAAGCTTTGTCCTCCTCGTAAAAGGAACAATGACAGTTTTGCTTGGATTGACACTGAGTCCTTCCTGGTAACACCACTGCCATATTATATTGAGTGCATTTTGCATGCGATCAGAAATGACCTCATCAAACTTGCCTCTGATTATGATAGCCACATCATCCGCATAGCCCTGGACATCAAACCCATGGCTACTCAGAAGGACCAGTAGTCTGTCAATAACCAATGACCACAAAAGAGGAGATAATACCCCTCCTTGGGGACAGCCCTTTACGGCCTTGATGGTTACTGATTCGCCACCTAGTCTGGCAGTAATCTCACGATGTTCCAGCATGGAACGGATCCACCTAATTGTGGAAAGTGGAACCCTTTTTCCCATTGCTGCCCTCTCTATAGATCCATAGGAGGTATTATCAAACGCCCCCTCAATGTCCACAAAGGCACAAAGGGCAATTTCTTTATATGTCACTGCTTTTTCAATCCTCGTGACTAGCCCGCTAAGGGCCATAACCGTGGATTTACCAGTTTTCCAAGGACCTCACTTCTTATTTGATAGTCCAGGATTTTTTCCATCGTCTTCAAAAGAAACGATGTGAGGCTAATTGGCCGATATGCCCTGGCCTGGGTGTCTGGACGACCCCCGCCCTTTGGTATAAAGACCACATTTACTTTCCTCCACAGTTTCGGAATATAGTTAAAAGCATAACTTGCCCGAAACATCTGGATCAAGCTGGGGAGTATTTCCTCAATACCTTTTTGAAGTAAAGCTGGAAAGATACCATCCCCTCCAGCGGATTTGAAAGGTTTGAAAGACCCAATAGCCCATCGAACCCTGCTGGGTGTGAAAATTTTCCCAGAGAGACTCCAGATCCTACTGTGAGGCGAATAGGCCACCTCACTCGAAGGATAATATGAGTCCTCTTGGGCTCCTACCACTACTGAATCCGGAAAGTGGGTCTCTAACAGTACCTCTAAGGTTTCCTTCCGGTTTTCAGTGAACCCCCCATCTTGCTTCTGGAGAAGTCCTAAACCATTTGAATGATCCCTGGAAAGGACTTTCTGGAGACGAGCTGCAGAGGGCAATTCATTGATTCCCTCACAGAAATTCCTCCAGGTAGCCCTTTTGGATCTCCTTAGTTCGAGATTATATTCCGTCAAGGCCATCTTATACTCGCCCCATTCACCGGTGCGTTTAGCCTTGTTAAATAATCTTCTCGATTTTTTCCTCAGTTTACCCAGCGTCCCGTTCCACCAAGGGACCATCTTTGTGGACTCTCTTCGCTTAACTGGGCAGCTGTTCTCGTAAGCCAAGTGTATAGAATTATGCAGCTGGTTTGAACAGATCTCCAAACCCTCTGGAGACTCTATGTTCCCCACAACCGAGGGCATTTCTGATTCGAGTGAGACTCTATAAGAGTCCCAGTCGGTCAGTTTTGGAATTCTGATTTCCTGCCGCTGCATGGTCTCAGCCGCCAAATCGAATCTGATGTGCAAGTGATCCGATAATGAGGCCTCTTCAGACACATGCCAGTTTTTGACCAAGTCGCTAAAATGCGGACTAGCAAGTGTCAGATCTAGGACCTCTTGCCTAATCGCATTTATAAAAGTAGGTTTCCTTCCCCTATTGACAATGTCTACATTATTTGAGATCAGAAATTCAAAAAGGTACTCACCCCTGTTATTGATGTCCGTGCTACCCCACACCGTGTGGTGCGCGTTTGCATCGCATCCTATCAGGTAGGCCAGCCCATTGCGTTTGCAATGAGCTATGAGCCGCCTAACTTCAAGTGGAGGTATTAACTCTGAGTCTCCAGGAAAGTAGGCGGAGGCCATTATAGCCTCCTGTTTGCCTCTTTCACCCAGAACCTCCACCATTACTGCAACCAAGTCCCTGGAGATGAACTCTGAAATGGGAATAAAATTAATTTGCGAACTGGCCAACACAGCCGCTCTTGGACTCTGAGTTCCGTTATGATAAACTAACTTACCCACTTGATTTGGTATACCTCTAATCTGGTTACCAATCACCCATGGCTCCTGGATTAGAGCCATGCCAATGTTTTGGCAGATAAACCTGCGACAAAGGACGTCCGAAGACGCCTTTGCATGATGCAGGTTTATCTGCAGGCAGGCGATGTGTGCCTTCACTTTACCGAAGGCCCCTTCTGAAGGCCCTGCTCAGCCTCCTTTTCAGCACCGCTACCACCCGCATGCATTCTTTGTCCGGCCGATGGCTGACCAGTGTCCTCCATCGCCGTTCTGCTGGCCCCCGCTGCCTGAGAGCCTCCAGGCCTAACCAGTGGCTTGCACGGGGGGAGTCCTTGTGAGGCCTTCCCCCGCGGAACCCCTGACGCCTTCCTCTCCCTTTCCCGCCTTCTCCTCACCTGTCTCCTGGAGAGGGCGGTCACCCCGGTGGTCTTAGCTACAGGTGCCGCTACCGTAGCTTCTACAGGCTTCACCACTTGGGTCCCGCCGACAGAAGCCGGCTTAGCTCCGCTCTGACCACCCTTGGGATGCAATTGTACAGTCCCAAACTTATAGTTGACCTTAAAGCCAACCCGCTTGAGCTTCTCAACTGAAGAGTGGTCCATAGAGAACGTGAAAAAGGCCGAAGAGCCTTTCGCCTCTCTCCTGATCACTCTCCAGTTGATCGCCTGCATGCCCTCATTTTGGCTTTTTATAAACCCAAAAAGCTTTTCTGTGGGCAATTCAGCACTATTTGGGAAGGTGCCGAACACAATCCTGGCTCGAGGCAGGTTTTCCGCCTCGGCCACGATCAGCTGCGCACCCTCCCATGGCTTGATAAAACCTATGGCCTCCCTGAGCCACTGAACAGTGGCCCGGTCAGCACAGGTTAGTACCAGCCAACCAGGCCGAAGCTGACTGCCAAGGAACTTGGGTTTAAGCTCCTTGGCCTCCTGCTCTAGCACCTTATCTAGGATGCCCTCCTGGACAGCCTTTAGCTGCTCTCCAGTGAGGACAACCTCTGGAAAACCAGTGGGCAAGATCCCAACTATCTCCGACTCCGCAGCCTGCCTGAAGGTAAGTCCAGACCGGACCGCAGAACCCGAGACCGTCGGGACAGATTCCTCTCCCCTGGCCTTCTTTTGTGCCGGTGGAGTACCCTCATCCGAGCGGATCCTCTTTGACGGTGGGGCCTCTGCGGGAGCACAAGACTCCCTTTGTGGCCGCATCGCCAGAAGCCTTGTCTCGCTTCCGGGCGGTTTGCCCTCAGCAAGAAGCCTCCTGTACCGCTTCTTCGCGGCCCCACACATTTTCACGCGAGGAGCCGCGGAAGGTTTGTCAGTGCTGCTGACAGTTCCTTTCGGGTCCTCCCCGACGACTTTGCTCCCCCCTGCTTTCACAGAGGCGATACCCCCACTTACGGGGTTCGAGTTCTCATCTCCTGAGGTGTCCATGTCGGAGTTGAGAACTAATTTCTCAATCCCCGAACGGAGCTCCCCATCCGATAGACCACTCATCGAGAGTCCCACAGCGGAAAGAGGACCGAGGCCCTCGAACACCACCGCGGAACTATCGCTGGTATATGACGCTTTAGGAGCGTCATCATCCTTATTATTTTTTACTTGTTTAGACATTTTATTCCCACGAGTTGCTGGGAAAAGAGAGTCGCCTGTGGGACACCCAGTTTTACCACAGGAAGGCTAAATAAAACTGGAGGGCGCCTGGTATCCAGAGTCCGCATACTTTGGACTGATTAACCTATCAGCCATTCATCCATCGGCATATGCTGTTCCACCTTAGATTAGGGTTTTTTATCAAGGGTTTCTCCTTTAGCGCCGTACTTTAGCCTGTGCCAAATGGTCAGAAGTACCAAAGGGCCTCAGTTACCAGTGATTGCCACGAGGAGGCAGTACGTACACTTGCGAATTGTGACCAGGTTACCCCTTCCACAATTGTACCCATCACGCCAGCTGCCTAAAACATGACCAGAACAGCTCGCGTAATGTGCACCCTACCGAAAGGTTACGGAGCTGGTAGATTACTCTACTCAACTTTGATCCCCCCCTCCAGTAGACGCCAAATCACCATCTGTATAATTTACAATATATAGGATTCTCATTTGTTAATTTAATTTCGTGAGTTATTTCGTGAGTGAAAGTCAAATTGTCACCTTCTTCATAAAATAAATCTTTATTTTTGGATAATAAATGTTTTAAATTTTCTTTTTCTTCATTGTTTAAACTATTTTGGTTTATTTTAGAGAAAATTTCCTCTTGTGAAACAATTGGTTCTAAGTGATTTACTTCGGTAAGATCACGGGGATATCCAATTATTTCGAAAGGGATTTTATGCTGATTAAATATCTTCAGATATTCATTTTGTATATCAACTTCAGCTTGAAAAGGAATTAAAAAATTCATTCCGATAATCGCGTCATATTTTTCACTCTTTAGAGGAAAAATTTTCCATTCTAATGTACCAGTTTTTACTAGTTCCTTTGGAATTGGCGTGATTATTTTTTTATTTACAAAATTGGGACCTCCTAAAGAATTATACATAATAGGAGTTTCTAATTCTATTTCTTTAAAATTAAGAGTATTTGGTTTTAATAAACTGGTATCTGAACCAGTATCTATTAAACAATTAATAGATTTATCATTAAATGTTAGTTTTACTATCGGTAGCTGGTTGATGGTGTGGGGTTTATAAAATTTACCTCCTGATTTAAGGGATTTACTTGATTTATATTATCGACTTCCATTGGTCCTGGTTGTTGAGTATTGTTTCTATATTGTCCAGTTCTATTGTCATTAAATTGTCGCCTAAACTGTCCTGAATTATATCCGTTATTTCTGTGATCTTGTGTTCTAAACTGTCCTGAGTTATTGTTATTTCTGTAATCTTGTGTTCTAAACTGTCCTTAGTTATTGTTATTTCTGTAATCTTGTGTTCTAAACTGTCCTGACCTATTGTTATTATAATTATAGCTATTATTATTACCATTTCTAAATTCCTGGTTATAAACACCGTTAATATTGTTGTTCCTATAAGGGTTTCTGTTTTGAAAATTAAATTCTTTATTTCTATTTATTCTAAATTCGGATTTAATTATATCCTCTGACAGGTATATTTCCGATTTACAAAGAATATTGTCTAATTCGAATAACGATTTCGTTGAATCTATTTGTAATTGAACTAGAGGAATTATTTTTGATTTTAATATTTGCACTAATTCCCTATCTATTGAATAATATGTGAAATTATCCTCGTCGTCAAAATCACATATCTCACTACACTCACTCTTATATTTATTTAATTTATTAAAAATATCTTTAAGATTAAATACCTTGATTTCCTTTGCATTGTAGAGTAACTGATGGATGGTGTTTTTAGGTCTGTATCTCAATTTTAGCTGCCTGATGACGTTTTCCCAGGTGCGTTGAGTTTCAGGTATTTCCATGATGGTTCCTCTGGCATTCCCAATTATTTTTGTGTTGATTAGCTTTCTTAAGCAATATTGTTTAAGTTCCTCGTTCTTATTACCGCATAGACTTTCGGTATCTACGATGGTTTTTAGGAAAGATTTTCATTTGTAAGTATCTTCCCCTGAAAAGGCTTGGATCTCACTGAAGTTTCTTATAATTTGATCTGGACTTAGATCAAATCGGGTGGTTTTAATGCCTTGCATTATTGTTTCCTGGTTTACCAGTTGTTGTTGCAACACTGTAATTTAATTTTGTAATTGTTGTTGCTGTTGTTGCTGCTGCAACAATTGTTGTTCGACTTGTTCTGTATTCATTTTTGTTGTAGTTTTTTGCTGTCGATTTAAGTCGAATACTTTGCTTCTTTTACTCGCAATCTTGAGATTATTTGATTTTAAATTGTTCACTTTTAATTAACACCCACTTTTTATTACTACTTTTTAAATATTATCACGTTTTTATAAGTTTATTATTTTACTTTAACTATTTAGCACGAAATTAATTAATTTTTTTTTTTTTTTTATTTTTTTTTAAGTAACTATTCAATTATTTACGTGAAATGATTTTCGTGTCTACGAAAAATCAATTTTTACTTATTTTTCTTTGTATCTTATCACTTCACTATTTTAATGTTCTTTTACACTGTTTTCTCTTCTTCGGAGGAGAAAATTACCAACTGCGCCATTTATGTTGTTCAATTAATAGAAAATATAAAAAAACATTTATTTCACTATTGTTTCACTTTTATTTTCTTTATATTTATTACAATTAATTAAACTTTATTTATTTTTTAAAAAGCCGGTCTCTTTAGAGCCGGGAATCAATATTTTGTTACTGTGCTCTTTGGAGTCAGTTTATTGAATACTTTCTTAAGTTTTTTAGTTACATGATTTTTTTTTATAATATATTTTATAAACATGGTTCAACATGTTATTTTATAACTGATAATGCTTATTGCTTATTAATTAAAAATGAATATTTTGTTAGACAAAACAATAATTTGATTTACATAAAATATGATACATTAAATTTATAATAATAATTTTAGGTCATGATAATATTTTATGTTGTTAGTATAAAATTGTATTATGAGCATCTTTACTTTGTTGCATTTCAATTTCTTGGAATTCTTTATTTTGTTGCGATTCCATTTCTCGGAATGTAACTCAGGCGAACAGAATTTACAAGAAGGTAGAATTGTCAGCAATATGACTTTATTTTGTATGTTCAAGTGTCACATAACTTGAAGTGGCACGCTTTGATACAAAATAATGTCACGTTGCTGACAGTTATGTGGTTTTTTAAATTCTGTTCGCCTGGTAAAATAACAAAAAATTTTATGCGATTTTTCACCAAATGCTATTTTATCAGTATTTAAACGAAAAAATGAGTTGAAATTATATACAGATGAGTGGTTGGGTGGTAAGATAAAGGAGTGATGTGCGAAACGTCTGGAGTTCAATTCTTGAACTTCTGATATATTTATTTTTTTTTTTAAGCAAGAATTTGTTTTTTTTTATTTCCAAGAATTTATTCGAATTTGACCATTTTTTTTTGTGGCGATCCCATCTTCTCATCTCGGATCGAATTTCCCGTTCTTCTTTCTCGGATCTACTCGGATTCATATATTATTCATCTAAAAACAAATATTTGCGTTGATCTTGTGCTTGGACTCGAACTCCGGACCTTCATCACTCCACTCAATCACCTTACTATCTACGATTGTGAAGATTTTCCTAAAACTCCGAGATATTCCTAAAAAACTACAACAACAACTAAAATTTTCAGAGTATTAGTGAAACTGCGAACTAACGAATAAATTCCAAACTACGCAATAAGAAATTATAAAATTTTAATAATTCACTGAGAAAAAAAATAGGACGCATTGCCATAAATTATAGGAGCCCAGGCATTTTTGGCTTTTAATCGGAGCGCTTACTATAACATTATGAGAACGATAAATGATGTGGATAGAAATGGGATCATAAAAATAGTAAAATTTCATATAACATACACATATAGTAACCATTAATAGAAAAATGCGTATTTGATCAGTGTAGAATAACGAGATTTACACTAATAAAAAGGAAAAATTACAATTGATTATATGAAACACTTTTATATTATATAATTAATTTGTTTATTGTACAGTAGTGATTCCAATATTGCACATACAATAAAGCAAATAGTGAAGTCTGCCGTACATGCAGCGCATGCTATAATTTGAGTACATACTATATTATATAGTAAATAAATCAGTAATTTTTTTTCTCAAAAACAATTATATAACACAAGAGAATTATCGTATATCGCGTTTCCCGGAATTTTCCTGGTGTATCTAAATACCGGCCATTCTAACGGAAACTTATTTTGAGTAGGTCACGATCTACTCTAACAGAAAATTATTGAATTTTTAAAAATTCTGTGGTCCCAGGCACTTAGGATTGATGATTTTTGAATATTCTATAGAGAATTATCGTATATCGCGTTTCCCGGAATTTTCCTGGTGTATCTAAATACCGGCCATTCTAACGGAAACTTATTTTGAGTAGGTCACGATCTACTCTAACAGAAAATTATTGAATTTTTAAAAATTCTGTGGTCCCAGGCACTTAGGATTGATGATTTTTGAATATTCTGTTACCGGTTTGGTTTAGATTGTTGTAGGATGACACATACAAATTATTGCTCCTCTGTACATCTACCGGAACTGAAATGAGAAATTATTCGAGCAGAGCCTCCAAGGCGGTCACTTTAGCATGGCTAGAGCTCAGGGCTGGGGTGGGTGGTTTTTGGAGGATGCACCAAATGTTGGTAGACCGCTTTAGGAAAACGAAAGGAATTAAATTAAGAGGGAAGAGCAGACGGAGAATACTCACCTACTGAATCTGGCAGCCTATACTAACCTCATCACTCAATGACACAACTTGCGAACTTATAACATTCTCAAAATTAGAATCAACTTAGAAAAAATAATAAAGTCCATATTTTAGTATTTTAAACGGAACAATTGAAATTTATATTTCGTACAAACCCAGAAATTATAAATATAACTAACATATGGTTCAAATCCCTAGCTAACCTAATCTTATTCTAAAATTCAAATTTCATAATAATTATTCGAAGAGAAAACTTAACTTAAATGATTTTCTTGTAAAACTAAATGTGTAAAAATGATTACTTTAAATCAAAACAAAACATTAGAAAAAAAAAATTTATATTTTACTTGCATTAACGTTTCACGTGAGGGCGATGAAGATGCTGTATGTTGATAGCTGAACAAACTCCATTTTTCACGAAATGGTGTGATTTTACGGGATTTTTATTTTTTTATTTTTTTATTTTTGGTTAATAACCATTTCCCCGTTATACCAAGAAAAATGAAAAGCGTTTTTCTTCTTGTTCACTACATCACGCTGCGTGCATAAAATATAATATTTTAGGTAATACAATATACTAATTACACGCACAATTGTTCACTATAGCACTCGTATTACCATTTTATGTTTTTCTTTTTCGTTTTGGGTCCATATATTTTGTGGTATTATCTATGTTATCGTTCAAACATACCACTTTAGAAAACCAAAATATTGCTCGCACTCAAACAATTTCACCAAACAAAAATTTCTTTTTAAGCCTTTAACGTACTATTTAGTATTTTATTAAGCGTTTTTACTTTAACACCAAAATAAAACCTTGCAAAGCACGCACCAGCATCACAGATCACTAGTATTTTCAAGACCACTGTTAAAATTATCCGTTTATTTTTTTATTATTATTATGACGTGATGGAAACATTACCATCAATGGAATTATTTTATCAATATTTACACGTAACACTGTACAACTGTCCATTCACTTTCATTATCATTATTGGTCTCTCTTATTTTAAGTTTATTTTAATTTTCGTTACTTATACTATTCATGTATTTAATAAATTTTCTGTATTTGTTTTCCAGACTTAGGCACTATAATATTTTATAATTAAATACGAAATGAAATATTAATTTCATGGAATTCATTGGTTTCATTATTTTTATTTTTAACCAGAACAAAAAAAAAATGGATTTTCGTGTTAATTCTTT
This sequence comes from Tipula vernalis, assembly GCA_958295665.1. NCBI lineage: Eukaryota > Metazoa > Arthropoda > Insecta > Diptera > Tipulidae > Tipula > Tipula vernalis. The sequence continues at coordinate 1,933,538 of OY282561.1, forward strand.
CCGTTAGTTGATTCCAATTTTAGTCTTTTCTCGGGTTTATTTTATTTTTTCCCCGTTCGTTTTCCGCCAAAATCAATAGAAGAACTTTTATTGAATTCTGGTTTTATTATTATTTCTTTCTTCTTTTCACCGAACAAAACTTTACAATCACTCAAAATAATATTTTATATATTTTTCTTATAATTAAGCTGACTAAACTCACTTATCTCACTCCAAAATACTGACTATATCTCGTCTCAAAAATATTAACTGACTATCTCGTGCGGCCGAAATTTGCCTCTTTTATACACCGACGTCTCTCTCCTACTCCACCAACCGGAAACGGCTTAACACAAAAAAAGAAAAAAATGGTACTGCCACCTCACAAATTGCAAAAAGAAAAAAAAAACTGATGCGCTAAACGCAACGGCCGCATTGATATTCAACATTCGTAATAAATTCAAATGAACGCGTCGGAGCATTTAGCGTAACAATTCTATAGAGAATTATCGTATATCGCGTTTCCCGGAATTTTCCTGGTGTATCTAAATACCGGCCATTCTAACGGAAACTTATTTTGAGTAGGTCACGATCTAATCTAACAGAAAATAAATGAATTTTTAAAAATTCTGTGGTCCCAGGCACTTAGGATTGATGATTTTTGAATATTCTATAGAGAATTATCGTATATCGCGTGATGATTTGAGTTGAGTTAAGATTTGGTTTTCAACACATAATGATGTATTCATTTATGTGTGCATAATTTAGTGGCAGGGTAATATGTACGAGAAATGAGATAAAGTTTTATGGATATATTTAGATTTATTTAAGAGTATATTCAGGTATGATTTATTTTTTACAGGGTATTATAAACTACATTAAATTATGGTATATTTAATTGATTTTTATTAATATTATAAGTTTATAAATTAACTAAGTTAGATAATTAAATACTAATTTTGAAATATTAATTTTAAGTTGAGTTGTGATTTGGTTTGCAACACATAATGACGTATTTATTTATGCATGCCAAATTTGGATTAAACAAATGTGAACAGTGGAACTAGATAAAGGCAAATTGTGATACTAAATGTTTTGAACTTAATTGATTAATTAAATTAATGGATTTATTTGAGTTTAGGTTGCAGTTTTCACATACAAACGTCAATTTTACTGATATGGTACACAGATAAAATTTGTAAGAAAATAATGTTTAAGGTTCCTTTCACTGTTTTATTATTTTACTTACTTTGCATGCTTGATTTTGCAGGGTAATATGTCTATAAACGGAGTTGAAGTTTTGTGGAGTAGATAAGTAATAAAGTGATCATTATTTGATTCACGCTTGTATAGGTGGTGTAAATGTAGACATTGAGCAAAAGAGCATTATAAATAGCAAAAAATGGGTCAGATGTATGAATGAAATTCTCATGATGAATGAAATAAATGAGGTCAACCAACTTGAGGATGAAATACAGAGAGTGAATGATATGTGCAGTACGCAAATAAGAGTGAATGAAATTAAGGTACATGGTTGGTGGAACAATGAAATCCAGTATTGGTATGAACGGAAACGGATAAGCTTGAGTGAATTTAATAGGTGTATATGCCACCAGTGTAGGATAAGGTATGGAAGGGCGAATGCAAGGCTAAAAAAAGCTATCCGTAGAGCGAAAAGGAAAAGTTGGCGGGAGTATGTGTCTCATATGACACATAGAACTACAACGAAGGATGTATGGGATAAATTTAATAGAGTGAGAGGTCATAAAAAACAAGGCAGAAATGCCGTTTTAGATGACAGAGAGAATGGAAATCAATTCTTACAAATGATGACGGATGTACGGAATAATTTAGGTGAAAGTAATGAATGCGTGTTACCTGAAAATAACAGTGAATCTGTAAATGAAATGTGTGTTGAATTTGAATGGGACGAGTTCTGTGGGGTTCTGGATTCATCAAAATCCACTACCCCTGGAACTAATAGAGTGAGTTATAGAATGATTGTTGATTTGGAATTTGAGGCAAAGGGAACGTTGTTGCAAATTCTAAATAAGGTGTGGATGAGTATCCAGATACCGGAAAAATGGAAGAAGAGCAGAGTGGTTCCAATTCCTAAGAAGGACAGGGATAGGAATCTGGCAACAAATTTCAGAGGAGTATGTATGTTGAATGTTTTTGTTAAGATGGTGAATGGAATGATGAAAGGAAGATTGGATAAATTGGTGAATGAGGGTAATTTGTTGCCAGAAACCACCTTTGGATTCCGGCGAGGCGAGTGCGAACATTCAAAGAGGATAGACGTGTTTATTCTATCCTCTTCAAAAATTTAATTTAATTTTATTTTTGTATTTATTTTTATTTTATTTATGTAGTGTAGTGTTATGTATGTATATACTTTATATACATATGTATATACATTATAATCCTAATTAAATTCAATTTTAGTCTAATAATAATTAAAGTGTAAGTGTAATAATAATTGAAGTAAATTTTTGGAAAATGCAATCCACCGGGATGCATTTATCAGGCAATGTTTTATATTTATAGATAAAGAAATCAAAATTATTGATTTTTTGTTTAAGTGCATGATTTTAACTTTAGTGAGATTGTACAAGAAATTCAATTTCAATTTTAATTATTAAAATCTAATAATCGAATAGAATTAAAATAAATTTTAATTTAAATAGACATACGTCGTAGTTAATTTCATATTTGAGTTTATTTTTACGCATACTTATATGCGTTCTTGTGTATGTAGCTTATATACAATCGACAAAAATATATACTTGAAACATGATATATAACAAAGCCAACAACAGGTTTTGTGCAGCCGTCTCGTTCGCTCTTTGTATAGATTCTCTCAAGAAATGTACTATGTTCATATTGTTGTTGGTTTTTGTCTTGTAATATGCGAACAACAATAGAATAAAGAAATTTTTTGTTGGTTTTGATATAGTCGTCACAAATATTTTCCTGTTTAGTAGTATTTGGATATTAGGAATAATATTAGGAAAACCCTGAAAACATGATAAGTATCCTGTTACGCACATGAAAGATGGTAAAAATATTTACCTTCAATGTGTGTTGATGGTTTAGTATATAAGATTATATTATTTGTACAAGGCCAGCACTGATGTAATACTATGGGCCTGTTTCAGTGATGAAGCACACAGAATGTAAGAGACATTTAATCGCTTGTGGTTGAAAGTGTTGGTGCGAAAATAGAATAAAAATACTCTCATCTAACCAATCCCAAATTCCCAATTAGTTTTTTTCATTATTAACATACATACTCAATTTTCTTTCCACAATTCGTTTTTTTTGTTTTATCCACAATTTGTATGTTTTTCTCACTCATTTATATAATCTGTCGATCACCGATACTTTCATGTATAAGCGCAAAATAAATTTATAATATTGCTGACAATCGGGCTTGTGGTGCATTGGTGTTGGTTTTGTATTTGTATGCTGGTGTTATTTTTTCGCTCTGTGAGTTTTATGTTAAATTCTTTCGGAAAAAAAAAACACCCTGAGGGTAAAAAATTTTACTCGAAGGGTAACAATTTGACATTACAAATTCTTTCTGGGAAAATAAAGCACTTTATTTTTTGCTCTAGAGCATTTTGCTTTACTCTAGATTTTTTCATAGATTTGCTTTACTCTTTACAAATACATAGAAATGTGAAATGTCAAAGTGAATTGGAAACAAAAATAAAACTCCATTTTGATATTTCATTTGTTGTTTATTGAATATTAATGCGCTAAAATTAATTGGTTCCATCTTTTTGTTATCAAAATAAAAAAAGTTTTACTGATCTGACTGACAGTAAAACATAACCTCACTTTATTTTGCTCTTTTTACACCAACACAACTACAAAAATATTTTCATATTCTTTAGGAGATAAAAAAGTTACTTTATTTCGAGTAACCCGAAAGAATTTGACATAAGTATTCATGGAACAAATATGGTGGGCTTGATAAAACATGAATATACAGGTTCAATGAAGTTAGTTTAAGTGTATTCGACTCAAATAGGATTCTTATACTTCGTATAATCGAATGGGTTTAGTCGAATTGGAATCCGTCTTATACAATTAATTGAAAATGGTTTATTTATTTATGATTAATAATTTTTTTTTACAGGGTATTACGAACTGCATCAAATTGATTTTAAATTAATTTAATTTAATATTATAAAATTGTAAAATAACTAAATATATAAATAAAATGCTAATTTTGAAATGATGATTTGAGTTGAGTTAAGATTTGGTTTTCAACACATAATGATGTATTCATTTATGTGTGCATAATTTAGTGGCAGGGTAATATGTACGAGAAATGAGATAAAGTTTTATGGATATATTTAGATTTATTTAAGAGTATATTCAGGTATGATTTATTTTTTACAGGGTATTATAAACTACATTAAATTATGGTATATTTAATTGATTTTTATTAATATTATAAGTTTATAAATTAACTAAGTTAGATAATTAAATACTAATTTTGAAATATTAATTTTAAGTTGAGTTGTGATTTGGTTTGCAACACATAATGACGTATTTATTTATGCATGCCAAATTTGGATTAAACAAATGTGAACAGTGGAACTAGATAAAGGCAAATTGTGATGCTAAATGTTTTGAACTTAATTGATTAATTAAATTAATGGATTTATTTGAGTTTAGGTTGCAGTTTTCACATACAAACGTCAATTTTACTGATATGGTACACAGATAAAATTTGTAAGAAAATAATGTTTAAGGTTCCTTTCACTGTTTTATTATTTTACTTACTTTGCATGCTTGATTTTGCAGGGTAATATGTCTATAAACGGAGTTGAAGTTTTGTGGAGTAGATAAGTAATAAATTTCGTATATATTGATTTTTGTTGATCTTAATTATGTCAACAAGATTATGTAGCTGTTATAAATTATACTTAATTATATATAATTGTTAGATCGTCTCCGTGGGAGCACCTCGAAATCTTGCATTACAAAATCTTGCAAGTACAAAATCTTGCATTTTTTAAAAGTCATGCAAATCAAAATCTTGCCAAACCAAAGTCTTGCAGTTGTAGAATCTTGCAAGTGCAAAATCTTGCATTTCAAAATTTTGCAGTTTTAGTATCTGTACCTGTCTTTAGTATCTAACATAATATTGCGCATTCATAAAAGTCAATTGAAAATCGAAATAAGTCAGTTTTGAGTTTATATTAAATTATAGCAATTTTATTCACAAAAAAACAGAAGAAAAGTTATAATTGTATAATATAATTAAAAATAAATTAAATAAAATAAATTGTAAAGCAATTAAAAAAGGATAATATTATGCCCGATTCTTTTTAAAAAATCAGTTTTACTGAGTCTTTCCCTTTTTTTAATGATACGTTTTATTTTTCTATTTTTGATTATTGCCTTTTTTTTCTTTGAAAGGCGTTCTCTGGATTTCACCTTATCAATTTGAGCTTTTGCCACAATTAGTTCCTCTGATAAATTTTCAATGATTCGGTATACTCCAGCATGCCGTTATCCAACCACAACTTTTAAGCGTCGGTGCCAAGCTACGACACTGTTTTCGGTCCGTGGGAAGTTTTCTGATCTTATATCTGCATCGGCCATAGACCAGAATTGTAGCATATATCTTGGTGTATGATTGAGGCCCCCAATACAATTTTTGTGGAACCACCGTCCAATTAATTTCGCTCCACTGTTCTCATCAAATTGTTCATATAAATGTTGATAATATCCAGGTATTTCGTTTGGTGGAACGAAAGCCAAACTTTTCAGTATCCGAATTTGGATTGAAAAATCCTCAGAACTGGCGTATCTAGCCACAAACCGTTGCTTTTGTATCCTTCGCCAAATTATTTGCCCGAAGTGGAAAAGGCAACCTTTAATCGTTACTTCGGTTAAAAATGTTGAAGCTGATGACACAATTGGCTTTTCGAAATCTGTTATGACTCTCCTTGGATTTCAATTAATACCCAGTTCCAAGCTGACTTTCTTTAAGTTAAAAAAAAATCTGTCATAAACCTTCAGCAATTTTTTGCTCATTAAGCAAAATATTAAAGGTACAATTTGCCCCTAAACACACCCGTGAATTGAAAAGAGTTGCCGCATGATGGATGGAACTACATCGATAATTCCATCCATGATCCAGCAACTCGATTCCGCTAGTAACGCTAACGATGATTGCAATAAAAAAAGGCAACTTTAATTTCATTTTATTATTGTTACTATATGATTGCAATTATCATTATACAGTAGAATTTTGTCAATGCGATTTGTTATCTTGCATAACAATTTCCAGTACATTTATAGAATCTCGCGAAGTTTTCTGATCCTACATCTGCATCGGCAATAGACCCGAATTGTGGCATATATATTGGTGTATGATTGAGGCCCTCAATATAATTTTTGTGGAACCACCGTCCAATTTTTCAGCAATTTGTTATCTTGCATGGCGGTTGCCCGTGCATTTATAGAATCGCGCGCGCGATTCTATAAATGTGCGGGCAATTGTTATGCAGGATTTTGTAATGCAAGATTTTGTAATGCAAGATTTTGTGATGCAGGATTTTGTAATGCAAGATTTTGAAATGCAAGATTTTGTAATGCAAGATTAAGGGGCTAACCCCGTCTCCGTGCTACAGAAATACTGGTGAATTCTCGCTCAGCATCCAGAAACTCCAAGTTTCCAGCTGTTATGTAGCGTATAAATTCTATTGTCTGGTGATAACTATTTTATTTTATATATCACTAACTAATTTATTTAAGTTAAATTCGATTAATTAAATTGTAGGGATATGGTATAACGGTGATAATTTAATTTAGGTTCTGGAGATACCTGGGAAATTCTATTTGAGCTTTATTCGTAAGTGCCCTGTATACATGTAGAGCTTAACTAAATTATTGGTATTCTATCTCGACTTTTTGCGGCGTAACATAATCAATTTTTAAATGATATTATATAATTTTATAAATAATTAACATCAACCTTATTATTAATTTCCCTTTTCTAGATCTGTAGGAAATTGCTGATTAGTTTAAGTTTAATTTTATGGTTAAATATATATTTTTAACTTTTATTTTTAAGATGTAGGGTAAACACGATGAGGACCATTGGTTTACCGTTGTGCTGTTTTCTGTTTGGAATTATTAGTTTTTTATTATTATATTACTATATTAATATTATTAATATTTTTAAAAAATTTATTTATTTGTTATATGGGAATTAATTTATAATTTATTTCAGAGAATTTTTGTGTTGTCTTGTGCTGATAATTTTTATCAATTTTTATAAATATTACTGAATAATCATACTAACTGTCGGCTATACCTGGATGTTTATAACCAGGCTGTTTCTATCACTACTAATTATCCTATCCTATCCTTAGATTTTGCTGTGTGTGAAAGGAACATGGTGTTACCCGGCCAGGGTTGGACATGGAGCTGTCACATTTATGTAGTGTCGGAGGTGGTTGTCCTTTCTTTGTTGTAATGGTGCTTCGATGTCCTCAATGGAAAGCATTCACCTGTGTCATAAAGTTGCTGTGACAAATCAATTCCTCTAGGATTATTAGCCTTGAATTGGGAAGTCTCCATATTTGTTTTCATAAAATGCTAATTTTTTTTTGTAATGTGTAATATATTCTGTTTTGTCCATTAATATATTTTAATTAATTTAGTTTTAAAATACTTAAAGGGATCTCTTTTTAATTTACTAATAAATAATCCAATTTTCAGAATAAACATAGTTCTAGAATTAATCATTATTATAGGGATCAAAATTAATCCCGAATTTCAAATTTAAATTTTAGTTTGAATCAACCCTCCAGGATTAACAAGTAGTGAATAAGCTGTAGTTTAGAAATTGTGTTGTCCTGTGCTAACTATTTTTACTATATAATTACTAACAATTTACTCTTATCCTTCGGCTGGGAATGGATAAATGGATGTACGATGTGTGCTCGGGAAAATTGAAGATTCTGTTATAATAATTATTCATTTAAGTAATAAAATTTTGTTATTATGATGTTTATTAATTAAATTTAGTTTTCAGAGTTGGCTGGGAATTTGTATGTTAATTTTATTTGTTGATTCTTAATATACTTATAGTACCTAATTGAATTATTGAATTATTAATAAATCTAGGTATTGTGGTGCTGTAATATTATCATTTTATATAAATTTTATAAAATAATTGAATTCATAATTATATATTTTCTTTTCTGGATCGGTAGGAAATTGATGATTAGTTTTAAGTAAAATTTTATGTTTAAACGGTTTAATGTTTATGTTAATTCTTGTTGCAGTAAGTAATAATTTTTAATTGGATATAAAAGGACCATTAATAAGGAAATAAGCGCTGTTATTTTAAATTTTTATTAATTATTTTATCAGGTAATTAATGAAAGATGGACAAGGATGAAATTACAACATTAATAATTAATAATTTTTTAAGCCCTGTTTTAGATTTAGGATTTATTGAGTCTTGAGTATCCGGCCCTGGATTTCAGAGAAATAATCATCGAATAATGTAGTTAGATTTTGCTGTCTTCTGCTAACCTGTTTATTATATATTGTACTCATAATTTACTAACTATCTATCGCATTGGTGTCTGTAACTGGGTCGAGTTTGTCCCAACTAATAATCCTATCCAATCCTTCGGGTTTGTTATATGTGTACGGGTGTACGGCATGGGCCCGGGAGTTGGGAGATCCTGCTATAATGCCTGGTCGTACACTCATAATCAATCATAAAAGTTTAATTTTATCTTTATTTTGTTATAATGATGTTTTTTATAATACAGTAGAATCCGTTTATACCAAACCATGTATATAACGAACAAACGATCATATGGTTTTGTCATATAGTTGTGTGCCTTGAATTTGCACGAACATTTATTTTTTCTTATACACTACAAACAAGGAACTAGGTTTATAAACGTAAACGAATATTTGACTAAAATGAACAGCCGGCTATAGTGAACAAAATTATGTCCCTTGAGTGTTTGCTATAAGCGAATTCTACTGTAATTATAATTATAATTATAATTATAATTTTAGCTTAGTAATTTTAGATTTTCTTAAATATTTTATCAGGTAAATTAATGAAAGGTGAACAGGGGAAATTACAACATTAATAATTTTTAATTTAGGTTTAGGGAGTCCTGAGTATCCGGCCCTGGATTCCAGAGAGATGATCATCTAAAAATGTAGTTAGATTGTGTTGTCTTTTGTGCTGTTAATTTACTAACTATCGATCGCATTGGTGTCTGTAACCGGGTCGAGTCTGTCCCAACTAATAATCCTATCCTATCCTTCGGTTTTGTTATGTGTAAACGGGTGTACGGTGTGTGCCTGGGAGTCCGGGAGACTTGCTATAATGCTTGGCCGTACACTCACAATCAATCAATCAATCAATCAGAAACCACCTTTGGATTCCGGCGCAATCACTCTGCTAATGAATGCGTGGAAAAGTTTGTGTGGGAAGTACGAAAGGAAAATAAGAATGTTGTGGCGGTTTTTCTGGATATCGAGAGGGCATATGATTATGTGGTTCCAGGGAAACTATCTCAGGTTCTTTTAAACTTGGGTTTCCCTTGGAAAATTTGTAAGTGGGTATATGAGTTTATGAGTGAGCGTAAGTTAGTTTTGTGTGGAAGGGGGTACAGGTTGGAGGGAGCCGTGAATATCGGCCTTCCACAAGGGAGTAAGATCTCTCCGACTCTCTTCAATCTGTATACGAGCTCGATTCATGCACTTAATTCCGCGGACAAGGTAATTCTGCAATTTGCAGATGACTTTGTCTTGATAGGCAAGGGAAAAAACATCGACGAGGCACTGAATCGGGCTCAGGAATGTGTGAATCAGGTAACACAAGGTTTAACGGAATTGAATTTGCGTGTAAATACGAGAAAATGTTACAGTATGGCTTTTCGTTCAAAACGAAGAATTGATGTGAAAATTTATAACGAGAGTATTGAATATGTGACTTTGACTAGGTATTTGGGAATCTGGATTGATAAGCGATTGAGTTTTAAGGTACATATGGAAAAGTTGGCCGATAATTGCAAGAGCAGATTGAATGTGATCAAAAGGGTGAGTAAACCGAAATGGGGAGCTCATCCTAGTGTGACTGACATGTTGCGAAAGGCGCTAGTGTCTTCCAAGATTGCATATGGGATAAGCGTGTATGGTGATGGGTTGAAAAGCTAATGAAAGTTGAGAATGCATGTGCTAGAGTGGTATTGGGGGCGATTAATTCAACCCCAATACAAACTCTATGGTCTGAATTGGGTGATTCACCTCTTAATTATAAGAGAGAATGGATCACCGTGCGAGAGACTGTGCGAATGTTGACCAAAGACAACGTGTTAGTAAATGAGATGAAAGTAAGATTGCAAGGAGGAACGGTTTTCCGGAAGACACAAAGGGCGAAGATAATTTTGGAAAATATTCACTTATTTTCCAAGATCCGACAAGTGTGTCCGAGAGTTCCTCCGAACGGTCTTACGGTGTGTTTGAATTTTGGAGACACAACAAAAGCGATGATGAATGAGTTATCGGTTAAGAGAGAATTTAGAAAAATGCAATTGAATTTTTTTGCACATGTGGAAGTGTATACAGATGCTAGTGTAAATGAGGATCGGGTAGGTGTCGGAATTTTTATTCCAACTATGAAAAAAGAGAAAATGCTGAGAATTAATGGTAACATCTGTATAATGAATGCAGAGTTGATTGGGATTATGGAAGGAATTAAGTTGGCAATGAATGAAGGGAGGAGGAGAGTAGTTATATTCTCCGACTCCCAGAGCGGATTGGATTTAATTAATAGGGGTGGGGGTACTCAAGGCAATGTGTATGTTGAAATGATATATGAATACCTTCAATCTTGTGCAAGCGAGGTGATCATTCAATGGATACCTTCGCATCTACAGATTGAGGGTAATGAAAGAGCTGATATGCTTGCGAAAAGGGGTTGTATGCTTGAGGAAGAAACTGAATATGAATTTATGGATGCAAGAGATGTACTTCGTGAATTTCAGGTGAATCTGTGGAGAAAATGGGAGAGGGAATTTGTTGAAAAGAGTCGTGTGAAAGGCAAGAAGTACTTTGAATGATGCAAAGCTCCTTTGAGTAAACCTTTCTTTAAGGAGCTCAAAGGGAACACTGCAATGATACGAACGATGGAACGAGTGTGATTGAATCATGGAAATTGGAAAGAAAGTCTAAAGAAACGTCATTTGATTGAGGATGATTTATGTGAAAGATGTTTGATTGTGGAGGACATTGAACATTTAATTCTGCACTGTCCTAATTTTACTCAGAGTAGAAGAATGTTCGATGTCCTTATGAGTGCAAGGAATTTAAATGATTTATTACGAATGGGAACAAATGGGTATAAGGAGATGTATGAATTTATTAAAATGAATGGGCTAATAGTATGAAAGAGGATCGATGAATGAAAGTTGAATAAGAGGAAAAAATAAAAAAAATAAAATTTTGTATATAAATTGTAAATTTTGAAATCGGGCCATATGGCTCCTATTTTTGGGGCTAGTGCAAATAAAAAAAAAAAAAAAAAAAAAAAAATGGTGACATTTCTGTTAGGGCATACGAACGAAATTTAGTACAGAGTGTTTCTGCTAAATGTGGTAACATATTTGGTTTAGGCTTAAAAGAGGGCGTGTGTTTTACTTTTGTGCAAAGGGTCTGAGGTTCGATTTTAAAAAGTAGCGCATTTTTTTTAAATAATTACTTAACATTATTATTGCATTAAAATTTCCAAAAATTATTTTCTTTTCTTCGGATTTTTTTGTTATTTGCAATATCCGCCATTCAGAAATTTGACCGTTGATCTTGTTGAAATAATCTGTACTTTATAAAATATCAAAAATTACATTTTTACTCAATACATTGCCCGAGGATCGAACTCGGTACCTTACATTCAATAGCATTTCACGCTACTACTTCTCTTTTTTTTTTTTTTTTTTTTTCAATAGATTCTTTATTTTGAGCTTTAACATTTACATCATTGTTGACAAAAGAATATTACAAGAAATTTCAAGATCTATTTTACAGTTTTGATGGCCTCTGATCCCAATGGATTCTCAGGCCCGATATATATTCCTGATTATGAATTTTTTTTTTATAAGTCTCAATCCTTTAATGCTTAACATATAATATTTTAATATTTTTTTTTTGTGTTGTTGGCATAAAATTTGCTCTATAAAACATTGCCATTTACTTTAAATTGTACAAAAAAAAAAATTTAATACTTATTTTATATTTTACATCTGTTGTAACCACCAATATTTTGTTTTTTTGTTCTGATATTGTTGTTGTTCGATCCTTTTAAATGCCGTACTGAATCTCATATAGTTCCCCGGGTTCGAGAATTTTGCAGGGTCAAACCCCTTCTCATTCGGTTTTCTGGCTACATGATAAATTAATGGAATTTGATTTTCGTCTTGGATGTATCCCAGTTGATCTAGTAGGATGAATGCCTCTGGCCCTGGGATATTTTTTGTTAGTATATTATTTTTTAGTATTTTCTCGTCAGTTAAGTATGGACCGTAGATTAACGAGTTTGTCATGTGGGATGTGGATCTATGGATATGGTTTCGGATTAGATTGATAATATGGATGTCTATTCTATCGGATTTGTATTTATCGTACTGTGTTCGATTGGATATATAGTGGAGATAACTTGTTTCGGCTTTACGGAATGCTCCTCTACAATGTCGTATGCATCTCCGTTCGAATAATCTTAGTTTTTCCATGTAGCTTGGACTCATATTGTACCATATTGGGCATCCATATGTTAAAATTGGTCTGATTATTGTTTGGTAACAGATGGTTTTAACATTTTCGTCAATGAACTTGGAGTAAAAGAATTTCTGGTTGCTTATGAAGGCCTTTCTGGCTTTTATTAGTTGCTTATTTATATGTTCATTTAAATAGCAAAACCGGTCGATGTTTATCCCCAGATATTTTACCAAGAGCTTTTGTTCAATTACGGTGTTGTTGATTTTTATTGAGAGTTCTTTGTTGTGGTTTCTTGTGTCATAATTAGCATGTTGCATGGGGTTTCGAAACAATATGGTTTCACATTTACTTATATTGATTTTGATTCGCCACGTGTGCAAGTAATCGCTAGTAAAATTTATTGCTCTTTGAAGATTATTTTGTATGTTGTTTATCTTGGGATTGGCGCTATAAATTATGAGGTCATCTGCGTAAGCAATAGTTTGAATCTGTTCTGAGTTTAAGTTATCACTCGCTATTAAATATTTGGTGTAAAGGTTGAACAGGATGGGTGCAGTAATTGAACCTTGTTGCAAACCGTTGTGTATGTTGAATTGTTAGTTGGATGATTCGTTCCCATTTGTGGTTATGAATTTCCTATTGTATAACATTTCGTACAGTATCTCTATTAGTTCCGTTTGAAACTTCATTTTATGTAACTTGTATAAAAGTCCATCTAGCCAGACAGATTCAAATGCTTTCTCCAAATCTATCATAATTGCGCCTGTGCATATTTTTGAATTTAGTTTATGGCACACGTCCGAAGTGAGTTTGGAAATTGCGTGGATTGTTGAGTGACCATATCTGAATCCGAATTGGTGGTCCGGGATAAGGCTATTGTTGGTTGTATGAGTTAACATTTTGTTGTAAATGATAACTTCATAGATTTTACTTAGATTGGATGGAAGGCTGATAGGTCTGTAATTTTCTGGATTTAGAGGGTTTTTTTTTTTTAAAAATTGGATAAATTTTAGCGGTTTTCCAGTAATTAGGGAATGACCTATTATTTAGCAGATTGTTAAATAAGGTGCACAATTCTGAAATTATTTCCTCTGGTAGGTGTTTAAGTCTTCGATCGTTGTCTAGCCCAAAGGATTTTTTTTTTGTTGATGCAGTTTATGATCCCTCTTAATTCTGTTGGATTAATGAAGTAATTTTGATCTGTAGGGTGCTGCGGTGACATTGCTTGATTGTTTGAATTAAATTCTATTACAGTTGTGTGGTTGGTTTTATCGTGTAGATGTTTATTTTTTAATGGTTGTATGGTTTGTGAAACTATTCTTTCGTGTGCTGTTTTCCCCAATGCTGGGTTATGAATCGTGCGCTTTTCAATATAATGTCCTAATACGAGTATGTTTAGGTTTTGTATGTTATTGAAGCAGCTAAAAGTCGCACCTGATTTAGGGAGACTCGTCCAATCCGTATTTAGTTTGATCATTTGTTCTGTGTCGCTTTCTGCGATATCCAGTCGATTTATATTCTTTTCCGTTTTCGTTTTAATGACTCTTTTGATATCGGCAAACATTTTGTGTCCCGGTTTTATGGATTGTAGTTTGTGTTTCCAGTGCATATTAACTTCTATTTTAATATTTTGGGCTATAAGTTCGTTGGTTCTATTGACATGACAACAACAATATTTGTTTGTACTTACCCATATCGCCATTTCTCATAATTCTCAAATAAATTCGACTATCACAGCATATATTCGATGATATGTACAACCCCTTAATACGTACTACATTTAGTATAGAATGTTTCTGCTAAAAGTGGTAAAATATTTGGTTAAGCTTAAAAGATGGCGTGTGTTGGACTTTTGTACGAAATGTCTGAGGTTCGATTTTTTAAAACTAGCGCTTTTTTTTAAATAATTAAGTACTAATTACGTACCATTAATATTGCATTAAAATTTCCAAAAATTTTTTTTTTCTCGAATTTAATATATGGTAAAAGAGCAGATTAAAACGATTGAAGTCTCGAGTTTGATCCTCGCAGCTGAAGGGATTCTTTTTTTGTAATAAAAAGCTCCAAATTTCCTATTTGGGTGGTCGCTATTGAGTTATGTTTCCCTGTTATAACAAAAAAGTTAATTTAAATTTACCAGGCCAGCAGAAATTTAAAAGAAAACTTTTTTTTTTCATCAAAAAATTGCATACAAATTTTTGTTATTTTACCAGGCGAACAGAATTTACAAGAAAACAGAATTGTCAGCAATATGACATTATTTTGTATGAAGACGTGCCACTTCAAGTGTCACATAACTTGAAGTGGCACGTTTTGATACAAAATAATGTCACATTGCTGACAATTCTGTTTTCTTGTAAATTCTGTTCGCCTGGTAACATAACAAAAATTTTTATGCAATTTTTTGATGAAAAAAAGGTTGGTTTCTTTTAAATTTTGCTCGCCTGGTAAATTCAAATTAACTTTTCTGTTTTTACAGCCAAACAACTCAACTCAACAAATGCGAATAATGTGTTGAATTGAAGGTAGGTTTTCGGTAAATTTGGTAAATTTAAAAATGGTGTCGATCGTTTCCATGCTAACTAAGTTCAGTTGATATTTTAATATCCACTTAAATTATAAAAGTAACAGGCAAATATAACAAATAAGCAACCATTCCAAATTTTTAGCCCTTTAATTAAACAGAAATTGTCGCCAGGTAGGCGAATCTTACGTAGTAAGTAAGCAAACTAGCATCGAAAAATGTATCTACATTCTGTTTAACGTTCATTGAGTGGTATACACAGTCATGGTTGAATTTATTCATATTAATAATAAGAATATTTTTAAACTTTAAAAGCAAGGATTTTGCTTATTACGATCGAATAAAACAAATAAAGTTAGTGCAAGTTGTTAAATAGGTTTGGGTTGAGTGATTAGCGCGGTGGACCTAAGCTCAGAAGGTTGGGAGTTCGAATCAAGATCATGTCGATTTATTTTTTTAACCATTAAAATGTTTAAAAAATTGGAACGTTGTTCGTTGCACAAAAAGTTTCGGTCGGCATCGAGTGTAAAAGTTATCTCGCGCGTAAAAGTCTGAAGCGTCGTTTGTATCAAACATCACAATTATTGACCCAAGACCCAATGCTTTCTAGTTTGATAATATTTTACCAGGTTATTATTTCGTCATAATACGACTGTACCGAGTATTTAAACGAAAAATTGAGCAGTAAATTTATAGCGTCGAATAGTTGGTTGGTAAGATGATGGACTGGTCTGCAAAAGGTCTTGAGTTCGTTTCTTACAAACTTCCGATTTATTTTTATTTTACTTATTTTTTAGCAAAATTTTGATATTTTCGAGAATTTTTTTCGAATTTGGTCATTTTTTTTATCGCAATCCCCCGTTTTCTCCGATTATTTAATTGGATTATTTGTAATTCATATATTTTTCATCTAAAAACAAATATTTGCTTAAGTGCTTTGGTTGGAATCGAACTCTGGCCCCTAACTTCTCCACTCTATCACCTTACTAACACGGCTATCACGTCATATAGCAGATAACATAAATTTGTTTGTTTTATGGAATTGTGCCAAGGCAAAACAAAAATTGTCTCTGATATCGATATGGTGACATCTCTGTTACGACATACGTACTACATTTAGTACAAAGTGTTTTTTCTAAAAGTGCTAAAACATTTGGTTCGATTTTAAAATCTAGCGCGTTTTGTTTACTAATTACTTACTAACATTATTACATTAAAATTTCCAAAAATTACTTTTTATTCGATATTTATGAGAATTTTTTCCGTTTTTTTTTTGTAATTTGCAATATGGGCAATTCATCTTATAAATATCAAAAATTAAAATTTTACATCATTTTTAATATTTTACCGGAATACATTACAGAGGGTTGAACTCGGTACCTTGTGTACAACAGCATTTCATGCTACTACTTCAGTCATCACATGTTACGTAACTTACAATATATTTCTACATTTTACGCAATCAAAATTTAAAAACCGATGACAACAACAATGTTTGTACTTACCCATATCGCCATTTCTCAAAATTCTCAAATAAATTCGAAATAAAAACACTGTTAGAGCTTGTTAATGAGTTATATATTTAATTTCCGAAAAATTATTTAATAGCAACAAGTAATAAATCTAATGTATGTTTCCGTTAGAATTCCAATTGTTCTGATAATAACCTACAGGGATACGGTGATTTAAATCAGCCAATCTCATTTGGTGGATCGCACGAAGCGATTTATTTATATTGGATTTTTTTTGGAAATTAAACCCAAGTAATAATATCTAGCGCACTATTCAGTTTATTCCATGCACAATATAACTGTTCTGAACTGGGCTTCTGAGTTCGTCTGAATTTTGAAATTACAAACACTGTGTACTTTTATGTCACTTGACTTGATTTTATTTCACTTTACTTTTATACACTTTAATATTTGCTTTTACTTTACTTATCTAAATCCGCCCGCTTGCCACTGGCGGGGACTATGACAACAGGACAGCGATTTTGGTCGCAATTTGAGGATTGAGTTGAAAATTACCGGAAGGCAATAATAGTATTGGTAAATTGTATTGGTGGGCGTTTTTTTTTTTTTAGTTTTTCGTTTAACGTGATGCAAATAAAAGAGATAAAATGACACGAATAAGAGGGATAACAGGATACAAATAAGGGACATAGGCTCAGAAGAGAACGATCGAGAGAATGTATTAAAATGGTGACAACTGACAACACTCTATTATGTTCTTACATTCTCCAACACAAAACTCTGTCCCAACTCAATCCTCATTTTGCGACCAAAATCGATGTCCAACTTTATTTCAATTGTTACACAATTTAAAGTAAACCAAAAACTGTTCCCCGCTTGTTATCGGTCGTGTTTAATATACCAGTTTAATATTGCTCCCGAAATTTCGTTTACTGCGTGTCATAAATCATCTTCATTCTTGGGTATTTTGTTAATGACACATAATCATCTGGAAATCTTGTTTATGGCTTGTCATAATTATCAGCATTCATCATCGTCGACTGGCGGGTGAAAAATGTATTTGTGTCGTTGTTCATTTATTCTTGAATCACTAAAACACGCCTTCCTTTGTACGCTATATCTCGGACGTTCTTGTTTTTACTAGATCATTATGAATTTGTGCGTTGGTTTATAGCCATGTTTCGACGTTCTCAATAAATAACCGTAATAAAAACAATGGCTACGACGAGGATCGAACTATCGACCATCCTTGTTTATACCACCCGCCAACGGTCCGAGCTATCGCTGTTCACAACGTGGACCTGCTGTATAATGGCAATAATCGTCACACCACCCCCTCCTTAATTCTGTTTGTCCCGATCAGGAACATTATTTGGATCTCCTTGGTATCGTGCCGCCTATCGAAGTGTAGTATTTTCATCTTTACTCGCTGGCTCCGCTGAATCATATACACGGCATCGTTTATTCTCTTCATAATTGTGTATGGTTCCTTCCAATTACTTTGTAGCTTTGTGGACTTTCCTTTCTTTCTTTGAGGGTTGTAGAGCCATATTAAATCTCCTTAGTCATATTCTTTGTCGTCTGCTCTTAGATCGTAACGGGTCTTTGACCGGTTGCTGTTCAGCTTGATATTCCTTCGAACTCGCTCATGGATCTCAGCCATTCTGCTTCTCGGCTCCTTTGGGAGTCAATTCTGGTACTTCAAACTCAATATCGCACGGCAGCCGTATTTACTTTCCAAAGAGGATTGTTCATGGTGTAATCCCCGAGGTATCGTGTACTGCACTATACGATATTATAAACGCCATCATAAACAGGGGGATATTCCAATCCCAGTTCTCCTGATTTGATCCAACTACTTTTGCCAGATGCTCTTCAAAGGTACGGTTGAATTGCTTGACCATTCCATCGAATTGTGGATGTAGCGGTGTCGTCCTTGTCTTTTTAATACCAAGCACTTTGCACATCTCCTGGAACACATTTGACTCAAAATTACGACCTTGATCCAAATGAAGCTTCAACGGTACTCAATATCTGCTGATCCAGTTTCTTACGAATTCTTCGGCCACTGTTTGTGCTTCCTGGTTTGGTACTGGATAGGCTTCCGGCCACTTACTGAAGTAGTCGATACCAAGGATGTATCGATTCCCACCAACTGTTCCACTCGTTCAAATGGAGCTCCTACTGCTGCATTCTGCCTCGGGTTCGCATTGCTGGCCCTTTGCTAGCTGCGCACGTGTGACACTTTTTGCACCAATCTTCAACATCATTGCGGGAGTTGATCAGTAGAAACGTTTCCTCGCTTTGGCCAAAGCTTTATTAACGCCAAGATGTCCGCCGCTTGATCCATTGTGAACTTCATTTAACACTTCCGGAATTCTGCATTTTAGTAACAAGGTCTGCATTTGCATAACTTTCCTTCCACACTTCCCCAAGCTCGTTTTAGAACACCATTCTCCATCTCCAATGAGCCCCACTGCGTCCAGTAGCCTTTAAGCGTTGGAGAAGTCTCGGATATCTCGGCCCATGTAGGTTTCTGTCCTTTCCTAATCCAAGCTCTTACTGCGGCGAGCGTTGCGTCCTTCTCCTTCTCTTCGATGACACTCGTCGTTATCGACCCTTCCGGCGCATACACAACACACCAATCCGGTTAAGGCTACTGATGTCTTCCTTTTCCTCAATTTTGCTGCATTTTTCACATCTTGGTGCACAAGGCCTCCTTGATAGACTATCTGCATTAGTGTGCACTCTACCTTTGCTGTGTTCGATGTTGAAAGTGTAGTTCCGCAGTCGTTCTATCCATCGCGCCACCTGTCCTTTTGCTTGTTTAAACCGCATTAGCCATTTTAAAGCAGCGAGGTCTCGTTCGAATTAGAAATTGTTGTCCATAAAGGTATTTGTGGAAATGTTTAATGTATTCCACAACGGCCAGTAATTCTCGTCGGTTTATACTATAATTTGTTTCTGATATGGATAGGATTCTGCTGAAGTAGCAAATCACTCGTTCATCCGCTCCATCTTGTTGAGACAAAACACCTCCAATTCCCACATTGCTGGCATCCATGTTCAAAATGAATCTTTGACCTAGCCGAGGATATGCCAATATCGGTGTTTGGCATAATGCTGTTTTTAGCCGCTCGAATGATGTTTGGCAAGCTTCAGTCCACTGGAAAGACTAGCTTATCTCGGCCAGTTTGTGCAGGCTGCACAATCTGCGGATTTATTCGCCTCGAGGACGACACCGGACTTTAGATGTTTAGCTTGTTTGGTTCGTTATGTTCATTATTCGGACAAGAATGCTTGCTCAGAGTAACGCTAGTGTTTTTCCATAGAGTAATCCTGTTCGGTATATCCCTGTTGTTGGTTCTAATCCCACCCACGCATGCGTAAGCTAAGACTTCGCACATTGGTCCAATACCCACAGGATCCCTTAGAGTAACTCTGTCTTCGTTTCCTGCATCAGTAAGGGCTAGAGGGATTTCAATATTCTGCCATCGTAGTAAGCACTCCTTCATGTCGAACGATATTTTGTGTTCTGTCATGAAATTCAATCCCAGGATGCATTCGTCTATAATATTAGCCACAATGAACTTATGACGAAAATTTAGGCTTCCTGTCGTACCCTCGTTGAATGGCTTCGCACTCTCCGATAGCAGCTTTCGGTCGATATCGAATCTCTGGATTAATAGCTTCTCTCGTTACTATGTCTGGTCGTATCACGGATTTTGATGCGCCGGTGCCAAGGGTAATTGTCCTCGCCCTGCTGTTTATTATTCCTTCAACAACGAGACTGTGTTTGTTTCGCGTTAGTTGGGTTTTTTGTTTCTCCGGCCAACTTTTGCCCCTCAAAGCTGGCGGAATTTAGTTTAACGGCTTCATGTCGTTGCTACTTGCAGGGTCTCCTTCAGAGTTGATAATCCTTATTTATACTTCTTTGCTCGATTGGTATGATGAACTAGGTTTTTGATCTACCGGTTTTATTCTTGGAGCTCGGCATGCTTTGGCAAAGTGTCCTCGTTTATTGCACCTGTAGCACCTTGGTCCGGATACCGCTACTGTGGTCCTCGAACTTTCTTGCATAAATGCTTTTAAGGATTCCCTGATCATAGCCTGAATTTGACTAACATCAGCAGCTTCTAATTTCTTTAATCTAGCAGTTTCTGGATAGAGCGTCTGCTTTGCGGCCCCATATTCCAATGCGACCAAAGACCTACACTTGGCGTATCTTGCTTTGGCTTGCCTGGCGGTTTTGTAGTTGTATCTTGTGAAGCTCCTGCATATGGGAGTCTCCGTATCGTAACTACAACGCGTTCATCAGCTGCTCGTAGTTCCTTTGAGATTTCGGTACACTCTGGATGGTATCTGCTGCTTTACCCTTTAACACCAAAATTAACTCACTTGATAACTATTCCGCGTCCCATTTATTAGTTTTGGCTGCTGTCGTGAATTGTACTTTGAAATTTGGCCAAGAAGACTCACCATCGAATACTGCTGATTTCATGTGGCAGAGCTGCTGTTTCGGTGGTGATATGATTAGTTCTACTGCACGCTACCTTCTTCTTACTGCACAAGAAAAGCATCCTTTCCTTTTTTTTAGCTCCAGTATTTCATTTTACATTTTTCAAGTTTTGCTTCCACGTTGCCACGTAGCTGTTCCAATTTTTTTGTCGATATCGTCCGCGAGCGCGGTTGTTTTTGCTTGTACTCCTTCGATTGATTGTTGGAGCTCTTCCGTTTGTAATTTTAGAGACTGCTGCAGGGAAGATAGCTGCGATGACATCTTATCCTCTTGCGATTCGAACTGTAACGACAGAACTTGGTTCTGTGATGACATTTTCTCCTGTTCGGATTTCAACTGGGATGACATCTTCGTCACTTGTTCGTTCACCTGGTTCTGCGATGACATCTTCTCTTCCTGTGATTTCAACTGGGATGACATCTTCTCCTCTTGTGATTTTCACTGGAATGTTAACGTTTGCTGTAGCCCCAATAATAGCGCAGCTAGATCTGATTGTCCGGTCGGCTGTGATGTTGACGGATTTTGACCCTCTTTCAATTTAACGAGGTTCATTCTGTTGATATCCATTTTCACACCTGGATTTTCCGGATTGCAGAATCCTTATCGGATTATTCCATTTGATGACCGATGGTGGAATGGCAGTTCCTGTTATGATTTCCACTTTACCTGAAATAAATAAAAATAAACAAAAATATAATACATGTAGTGGCGAGTAAAAATCTAATAGAATGACGGTAAGTTTAAACGCATTTCTTTAACAGTTGCATTCTAATCAACCATCGCAATAACTTATAAGTGCACTAATGGTTGTTGTTCTTTCTAACTTAACTACATAGAGAGAAATGAACTTGCTTTGAATAGAAAATTCCATTGTTTAATTCAAGAAAATGATAAAATGTAAATATAAATTAGTTTTTGCTCAATATAAACTAAAAATATTTGATTTAACTAATTTATCTTAATCTAAGAATCTATAAAAATTATAGAATCAAGAATTTAATATTTAAAATATAAAGGGCTGCAACCTCATGAAGTGGTCAGAACTTCGGGTTGATTAATTCAACTCCCAAACCAATCCCGAAATGAATCTCTTAAGTCACTCTTCAGCTCAACCTCCAACTCAATATACAAATCAACCTCCATCCCAATCGTAACATAATTCTAAACGCAATCACCAAATTAACCGCCAACCAAACCATCAAACCAATCACCAAATCAACCCCAAATCAACTTTCAAATCAACCCTTAACCTAACTCAAAATCAACTCTTAAATAATTCTCTAACCGAACAACTCACTTAACCCCAATGAAGGCTAACTAAATCCTAACTCAACTTCAACTCATCTTAGCTCGATCCAAATCTTAACCCTCTGCTCAACTCATACCATCATACCATTGTTGTGGACCGAGCGGAAGCAATGTTTTAATCCATTTTATTCTCAAATAATTTTATGAACATTGTAATTTTTATTTATTATTTTCATCACCAACTCCACAACAGTACTGATTTATCTTTTTCTCTTATCATCATTATCATCTCGTACATTTAACAAGTATATAATGATTATACATAAATCAATATTGTTTTGGTATTGTAAGTAATTTTAATATATAATAACTTAATCTAATACATAACAAAAATACAGTGGTGCATTTGCCACACCTCCCTGCTTAAAACAAAAGTTATTCTGCAAACGAATAATCTTTTGATGATATTTATTCTTACATACTGATATATTTATATAAATATTAAATATATATATAACAATATTTGTGTTTTTTATTTTTATTTTATTTTATATAATTCAATAATTTAAATACAAAAATGTTTTGTTCCTTAATTAAATTTTAAATATATATATAACAATATTTGTGTTTTTATTTTATTTTATATAATTCAATAATTTAAATACAAAATTGTTTTGTTTCTTAATTAAATTTTATACCTTATGCAATTTAATTCAGTTAAATAAAAATAGATAAATTAAAGTTAAATTTTAAATAATTTCAAACGATTATTGTGAACTATCTTTGATGTTCTACCGATTTTGATAGAGGAGTTTTCTATTGAAATAATTTTATCAATTTCATAGGGACCAAGCCATTCTGGATCTAATTTTGCTTTTTTTACATTTTGAAGTAGTACTTGATCGCCTAATTGGAATTGTTGAGGATTTATGGATTTGTCATAATAGGATTTGGACTTTTCTTTCGAGTTCAGCAGATTACTTTTCGCAATAGCAAGAGAATTTTGCAATTTAAATTTTAAATCGAAATAATAATCATCTATGGTATAATTAGGTTCTGGGTCTTTGCAAATGGAGGACGGAATGTTTGGAGTAAAACCGAATACTAACTCGTACGGCATATACTCGGTTGAACTATGTGGTGTGGTATTGTAGGAAAATGTTAAATATGGTAGCCACATGTCCCAGTTAAGTGTATCCGATTGAGAAAAATTCCTTAAATATTCTCCAAGCGTTTTGTGGAATCGTTCCAGAGCACCATTGCTCTGAGGGTGATAAGCTGTGGTCGACAATTTTTTTATTTTTAAAAGTTTGCATATTTGAGTAAACAAATTACTCATAAAGTTTGTACCCTGGTCCGTAAGTATTTCATCTGGAATTCCATATAAACAAATAAACTTTTCGACGAAAACTTGTGCAACGATTTCGGTTTCTTGAGAAGGAATAGGATGAGCAACTGAAAACTTCGTAAGGTCGTCCTGTAAAGTAAGGATATATTTATTGTTATTGTGTGAAGAAGGCATAGGACCTACGATGTCTAAAAATACTTTTTCAAAACTCTTGGATGCAGTAGAAGTGATTTTCAAAGGTTCTTTTGTTTTTCTTCCGTGTTTATTTATTTGGCAAAGTTTACACTTGTAAATATATTGTTTTATAGTCGAAAACATATTGGGAAAGTAAAAATATTTCTGCAATCTTTTAAATGTGCGATAGACACCCTGGTGTCCACCAAGTGGTGAAATATGAAATTCTTGTATCAATTGTTGAATTTCGGAGTCGTCTGTAATATTTTTAACCATAACAGTTTCTTGGTTGACGTAATTATCTAAATTAAGATCACCTGAAAAACTCTGATTATTAAAATTTGGCGGAGTTGCAGCTTCGTTAAAGGTTTCTGGTTTATTTTCATCTTCTTCAATTTCTGTAACATTTAAATTGTCTGTATCGTTGTTGTTTCCGTTTAAATGTCTCTTCGATCGCGTTATTACCCCACATTCAGGTAAGTTATCTAAAGCTTTATTTTCATTTCTAATACGACTAAGTGCATCAGCATTTTGTATGAGAGTTCCTGGTTTATGAATAATCGTAAAGTCGTAATCATCAAGACATATTTGCCACCGTATTTGTCGTGACTTCGGTGTTTTTAGTTTATATAGCCATAGAAGCGCACGATGATCGGTTATAACACAAAATTTATGTCCATAAAGGTAAGGTCGAAAGTGAGACATAGACCAAATGATAGCAGATAATTCCTTTTCGGTAGGTGAATAGTTAACTTCAGCGTTACTGAGTACTCGACTCGCGTATGCAATCGGAAGATCAAATCCATCTACTTCTTGTGAAAGAATTGCACCTAGCGCAAAATCGCTAGCGTCACATGTAAGTTTGAAAGGTTTAGCAAAGTTAGGCATTTGTAAAATAGGAGGGTTTATAAGACTTTCTTTCAATGATTCAAATCCTTTTTGGCATTCAGAACTCCAATTAAATGGCGTATTTTTCTTGAGAAGATTTGTTAAGGGTTTAGCTTGTTTTGAAAATTGAGGAATAAATTTACGGTAATAACCGGCTAATCCAAGGAATGATTGGATTTCTGTCCGATTTCTAGGTAAAGGAAAATGTTTAACATCATTGATTTTAGATTCATCTGGCTTTATTCCTTCTGCTGTAACTATATGACCTAAATAATAAATTTCGTGTCTGAGAAACTGACACTTAGACGGATTTACTTTTAGATTATAACGACGAAATCTTTGTAATACTTCCTTAAGTCGATTATTATGATCAATGAGTGTTGCGCCGAATACCACGACGTCATCAAGATATGCAAGGCATTTTATATTATTAAGGCCACTTAAAACACTGTTTATCATACGCTGGAACGTTGCTGGCGCTCCTTTTAGACCGAAAGGCATAGAGGTAAACTCGTAATGACCTTCATCTGTACTAAATGCGGTCTTAGGACAATCAGAAGGATTTAGTTTGATTTGGTGGTATCCACTTTGCAGATCCAACGTAGAAAAATATTGAGCCATTCCTAATTTATCAAGTATATCATTGATATTAGGAAGAGGGAATATGTCATCAATAGTGACTTGGTTTAGTTTCCTATAATCCACTACGACTCTCCACTTTTTCTCACCGTTTGTCGATTTCTTTGGAACAAGTAACAAGGGGAAGTTCCACGGACTTATACTGTCTTGGATAATACCTTCTTCAAACATATTATTTACTTGTCTTTGAATTTCACTTTTAGTGGAATGGGGTTGACGATAGGGACGCACGTGAATAGGTACTGAGTCGGGTAATGTTCTGACACTATGTTGAACTACATCGGTAGTCGTAAGTTTATCACCTTCTAAATAGAATACGTCGTGAAATTCATTTAGTATTGGCATGAGACAATCTTCTTCTTCTTGGTTAAGATGACTACAACTAATAGATGACTTAAGAATTGATAAACGATTACTAATATGTTCATTATTATGTTCTAAAAGGTATATTCCATATGTGTTAAAAGGTTCTATTTTAAAGGTTAAATTTGGAATAATATAAGGTTTATCGGATACATTTAGAATTGGCAAGATAATATGGTTTTCAATAACCTTGTGAATTGAGTTAGCTAGAAAAACGGACGGAGCAATTTCCTGGGACGGGCAGATAAATTCGAATTCGTTGGAAAGATTAACTGGTACTGTAATGATTCTTTCTGAACGGGGAGGAATTTCAATTTGCATTAACGTTTCGACCTGAATATCTGGATGTAACCTTAAAGATATAACTTCGGAATCAATGGGTATTTCTACGGATAAATTTTGAAAATTGATATTGCACTGATATAATGTTAAAAAATTTTGTCCTATGATACCAAACGCACTGATTGGAAATGAATCGTCAACTATTTGTAGTGTGATATTAATTTCCTTTCCGTTAGCAAATTGTATGACACCATCACATTCTGCAAGCGTTTCAATTAATTCAGTAGATATGCCTCTTAATTTGCATTTTGCGTCTATATATACTGTTGTGTTATCGTACAGAACCGATTTCTTTATAATGCAGATGTCCGCTCCGGTATCTACTAAAAATGGTAAATTTTTATGTTTACAAACATCTATGTTGAGATTCACATATTTGTTAGAATTATTATTACTTTGGTTAATTTGATATATATTCGCCATAAGAATATCGTTATGCTGAGTAGTTTCAGAGTTATGTGTTACGCATTCCTCTGTTTTTAATTTGGATCCAATTGGGAGACACTCTGTAAATCTTGGACTTTCGAAGGTGTGCCTCTGATTGGCCTCGAAAATCCGTTTACATTTCCCGAACCCGATGTTGTAGGTCTTGCTGCACTATTATTTAGGTTAAATGAATCACTACGTTTTTTTAAAAAACAATCTTGAATATGATGTCCAAGCTTTTTGCAATAGGCACATGGTTGAGATGAAAAAGTATTAACGGTTTTCGAATTATGTGAACTATTAGGGATTTTCGGTTTTCGATAACATACATCTTTGGTATGTCCGGAACGTTTGCAGTAATTACAGAATAATGACTTATTTGAGGAATTAGACTTATTGGAAATGGACAATTTAGGCATATACTTAATTGAAAGTTCTTCTTCTATGGCTCGATTTATTGCGTCAGACAACTTTTCAAATCGACATGCTTTGACAATTAGTTTGATCGATGTATCCAAGCCTTCTTGGAAACTTTTCAGAGCTATCGTTGCGTTTAAATTCTCTATAGTATTTGCAGCCTTTCTGCCTTGAGAAATTATACATGCTTCATTCAAATCATGGAGTATGTTTTCCACTCGAGCGGAATATGATTTTACGTCTTCATTCTGACCTTGTCTTATACAAGTTAGTTGTAACTGGAGATGACCAATTGACCTGGTTTCGATAAATTCTCTCTCTAGCAATTTTTTGAAATTTTCCCACGTATCTAGAGTTTTATATTTAAAAAGATTAAATGCTTTACCTTCTAATTTTAATTTGATTAATTTAAGAAATTTTAATTTATCTTCCTCGCGGAGTTCCGAGTGAATCAGATCGCACGCGGAGATATATCTGTCTAGTTCTCGAGAATCACCAGAGAAATTTGGAACCAATTTCAATACAAATGATGGATCAAGAGCTGCCATATTGAATTCAATAGTATTGTTTAGATTAACTTGCTCTACTAGTGAATTATCGATTGAATGACCTGTTACTTCAAATGGGCTTTGTAATGGAAGTTGTTGATTTGAATCTTTAAATGTATTTGAACTAAATGAATTTTGAATATTATTTGATTCAGGTGATAAAGGTTCGGATTTAATAGATATGCTCGAACTAGAAAGAATTTGAGGTATAGCAGTAAGTTTTTCTTGCGATTCAATTGGGTTTTTAGATGATTTTGATCCTGATTTTTCGATAATAATTTTTCGTAATTGTATAAATGTAGATTCGTTATCACTTTCGTCGTCTAATTGAGAATCAAGATCATCTGACATATCGTATTTATAAGGATTGGGAAAAATTTAAAACGTTTTCGGATGACGATACCTATGTTTGAAAAACTATCATAAATTGCACAAGAAATAATTTCAGTACCAAACCAATTTTTAAAAATCAAAAATTGAATAAATTTTATAAATAATCTAGAATTTAAGAATTATAAAATTTTAATATCTACATTAGTAAAATTATTTAAGTTTAAGTCTAAGTTTAGGCATGTTGAAATTTTATTTAGATTAGAGTTTTTAATTGATTTGAATTAAATTTATTGTTATTATTTTTATTTCTTTATTTATTTAGACAAATTGATTAAATAAAATTTCCAAATTAGGATTACCTTTAGATCAGCGTATAATTGTATAACTGTGCTATTTTTCCTGTTGACCTCATGTTGATTGTACATATTTTCCGGTTATATCTATTTCTCCACTGTATAGCATGTGGTTTTAGTCGACCTTGTAAACAGCTTGAAACAGCTTATAAATAATTTTCATCCAGGGAACAAATTTCAGGAACCTTTTACAATTCATGAACAATTCAAATGTAAAGTTGGCAAAACACTTTTAATAGGTGCCTACTAAAAGCATGTGGTTTTCGTTAAATTTATCAACGTGGTGCAGTGGTTATTTACATATGTATAACCTTATTTCTAACATTATTATTTAATTTCAGTTTATTTTGTTTTATAATTAATAAATTGTTTGTAATTATTTGATTAATATTATGCACGTAGTTTGTTTTATTTAGATAGTACGTACTTTAGTTTCACACACATTACGGTTTTACAGTTAATTAATATGAACCTTCTAGGTAACTGCAGGCGGCATCCGATCAATCACTGTATATAATATATTTTTTTTTTTTTTTTTTTTAACTACACTTTTAATATTTATGAATTTAATTTAATCGCCTAATTTAGTGTCGCGAATTAATTTTTCCATATAATTTTTATAATTAACACAACTGGAAATTTTCTTATTAATGATGCACTTTGCGATGATATAATGGAGCGGTTGTATTATGTATGTCCAACATACAATACAATATAACGTTGAATTATATCAGTTTTTTTGGCAAGAAAACTGAAAAACTATATCTTACTTCTGACACCAACTGTTGTGGACCGAGCGGAAGCAATGTTTTAATCCATTTTATTCTCAAATAATTTTATGAACATTGTAATTTTTATTTATTATTTTCATCACCAACTCCACAACAGTACTGATTTATCTTTTTCTCTTATCATCATTATCATCTCGTACATTTAACAAGTATATAATGATTATACATAAATCAATATTGTTTTGGTATTGTAAGTAATTTTAATATATAATAACTTAATCTAATACATAACAAAAATACAGTGGTGCATTTGCCACACCATCGTACTATCATCATCATCATACCACCATCACCATTACCATTACCATCACACAATTCTTAACCATCATACGATTATACCATCATAACATCATACCTTCATTTGGTCCCACGTTGGGCGCCACCACCAAAATTGTTGTTAAATCATCTCATCATAGAATTTTTCCATAAGCTATTCCCATCGCGGCATTTACCTGTAGCTTCAAGCCGGTAAAGGTTAATTTGGCGTGTGTTTTGATGGGTTGCCTATGGACCTTGATATACCGCGTGTCGTGATATGTGAATGACGATGGTGATCAATGAGATTAGGTTTGGCCTTAGCCACTCATGATTTGTTTTTGATTTGTCTCAGTGGCAAAATATTATCACACATTCCAGCATGAATGGAACATACGTTATAGAACTAGGAATTTAGTTTAACTTAGTTCAACATTTCAATGTAGCTTGTCAGGTTTAGATTTTTATTTTAGGTTTTAGAATGGATGTACTAGAGTTACTAGGAGAGGATGAGTTCCTGGTGCAATTATAGTTACGAGGATTAATAGAACCTCAGGAAGGAGTAGTAACCCCTGAACTCAAGAAGGCCTTGGCAAGAATATTCAAAGAAGAAAAGGTGAATTTTTATCTTTCACCCAGGAAGCCACATAAAGCGGTAGTACTAGACCATGAGATAGCCATCTGCCAGAAGAAGCTAAGGATGGTGCAGCAGGCTTTATTAGAACAAATTTGGGAAGGTGGTTCAGTGTCTAATGCACATCTGGGAAGTCCAGCATTCTACGCGCAATATCATAGTGTATTTATATATAGTTACGTTCATGCTCATTGATTTGCATAAAGGCAAAGCTCACCAAGCGAAGTAGCTGCAAAACTATCCAGGGTGGTAATAATAGTTGAAGAGCCCAAGAACAACAGTGTAGAGGAACAGGAGGAGATAGGTCTGCTAGACGAAGTTGAAAAGCCAGCAGAACAAAAAGTAGATCAGGAAGATGAAGAGTTTGTACCTGATGAAGCGGAAATCGGGAGAATTGAAGCAGGGCAAGAAGAAGGCCGCACATGTGAGGATTTTGAAGTTCTGGTAGAGGAGCCAACTCCTACCAATAACGAAGAGGAATCCACCAAAACGGAGCTCATGCTGGGTTCCGTTACACTACAGAGTGCCAATAAATATTCTGTGGCGCAGGTGGGTCATTCCGTATCCGAGCCGTCAGATTGAATATGCTCCTCTGCAAAGGAAGATCGTGTTCTGGTGTAGAAGGAGCGTAATAAGATCAGGGGCAAGTCCAGAGTCAAGTTCAGGAGTGAGTCGATGGAACATCTACCAGGTGTTTTGGACTTGCGCTTGGAAGATGAGGTGCTGGCCAAGACAAGCCGGCGAATGGTGTTACAGCAAAAATACAGTTTCCCCGCGCTAACCATTTCCCTTTACAATACCTACGAGATTATAAACAGGTAATATAAAAGTAAGATGAAGGCTGGTATGCTTCTGGTCTATCGCCGTAAGCCAAGAAACACCATTGTTTAGTTGTAAGAATTTGTTAGAATTAGGAATTAGTTAGATTTAGTAATGAGTAGGAAGACTAACATAAAATAGAAGATAGATTAGGGACACTAGCTTAGAGAATAAGTAGAGATTAAGAAAACTGACAGCAGCAACCAGAGATGGAGTTGGTTTCGCACAAAGAAGGATTACCAAAAGAGGTTGTTAGGACGTTGATTTCTGGCAAAAAGAAAACCAAGTAAACCACGGTAGGAGCATCCTGCTATGGTTATCTTATTACAATGATTTGGGACCAGCAGTATCAACAGTGGGCAAGAAGGAGGACGCCGTCACTAGACGCCATCCAAATAACCTCAATATGGGAGATGAGGTGACAAGAGGTGATTATAGATAAAGGATGCTGAACCAAACCCTTAAATATAACAGTTATCCGCAACTGGAGCGTAGAACAATTTAAACATAGAAGAACCTACCGCGAACTATCACCCAGCAGTAAGGCCCATAACAAACAGTGCCAGTAAAAGTTGGAAAGAAGAGTTTTGAACAGGAGACTATAGTTGCATGATGTTGACATTTGTTAAAGCATTTATAGATAGAAAAGAAAAAAAAAAAAAAAGAAAAAATGTAAAAAAAGTAAAAAAAGTAAAAAAAAAGTAAAAAAAAGTAAAAAAAGTAAAAAAAGTAGAAAAAGTAAAAAAAGTAAAAAAAGGCAAAAAAGTCAAAAAAGTAAAAAAAGTAAAAAAAGTAAAAAATATAAAAAAAGTAAAAAAAGTAAAAAAAGTAAAAAAAGTAAAAAAAGTAAAAAATGTAAAAAATGTAAAAAAAGTAAAAAAAGTAAAAAAAAGTAAAAAAAAGTAAAAAAAGTAAAAAAAAGTAAAAAAAGTAAAAAAAGTAAAAAAAGTAAAAAAAGTAAAAAAAGTAAAAAAAGTAAAAAAAGTAAAAAAGTAAAAAAAGTAAAAAAAGTAAAAAAAGTAAAAAAAGTAAAAGAAGTAAAAGAAGTAAAAAAAGAAAAAAAAGTCAAAAATGTAAAAAAAGTAAAAAAAGTAAAAAAAAGTAAAAATAGTAAAAAAAGTAAAAAAAGGAAAAAAAGGAAAAAAAGTAAAAAAAATAAAAAAGTAAAAAAAGTAAAAAATGTTATAAGTAATAAGTAATAAGTAAACAACAACTTAGTGCAATTTAACGAGAAAAAGACACAAATATGCACATTTTCACGTAAAAAAAGTCGCAACGACTACCCATTTGTGGTAAAAAACCATATCCTTGTGGGTTGCGACTCAATTCGACTGCTTGGTGTTCAAATAAGTGACAAACTCAAATGGAATGAACACATTGTTGCATTGGCTAAATCAGCTTCAAAAAAACTCGGGTTCCTAAATAGATGCAGAAGGTTTTTTAAATCGCATCAAGTTCTCCAGATATATAAAACCTTCATCCGACCATGTATAGAGTATTGCTGTCAAGTTTGGGGAGGTGCGTCTGGTACCACCCTCCAGTTATTGGACAGGGTTCAACGCCGCGCTATCCGAATAATACGGAATCCCAGACTTACCCAAGAACTAGACAGCTTACAGCATCGCAGAGATCTTGCAGAACTCTGCGTCTTCTACAGATGCTTACATGGTAAATGTTCTGCAGAACTATCGGAGAAAATACCACCATTCGTTACAACAACAAGAGTAACAAGAGGAACAACCAATGCACATAGGTTTACGGTGAAGCTCCCGAAACCTCGAACTGAAGAAATTAAGCGCGAATTTGTATATCGAACATCAAAAAAGTGGAATTCGCTAATACACTTCAAATTTCCGGAGGAATACAAAATGAATAAATTTAAGGTAGCTATTAATCTTTACTTGAAGGATCGCGCATTGGGTGCAGAAGCTCTGACAGTTACAAGGAGCTAGGACCGTTAATAAGTCCGCTCTGCACCCAATTAAAATATGTATATAAAAAAAAAAAAAAAAAAAGTAATAAGTAATAAGTAATAAGTAATAAGTAATAAGTAATAAGTAATAAGTAATAAGTAATAAGTAATAAGTAATAAGTAATAAGTAATAAGTAATAAGTAATAAGTAATAAGTAATAAGTAATAAGTAATAAGTAATAAGTAATAAGTAATAAGTAATAAGTAATAAGTAATAAGTAATAAGTAATAAGTAATAAGTAATAAGTAATAAGTAATAAGTAATAAGTAATAAGTAATAAGTAATAAGTAATAAGTAATAAGTAATAAGTAATAAGTAATAAGTAATAAGTAATAAGTAATAAGTAATAAGTAATAAGTAATAAGTAATAAGTAATAAGTAATAAGTAATAAGTAATAAGTAATAAGTAATAAGTAATAAGTAATAAGTAATAAGTAATAAGTAATAAGTAATAAGTAATAAGTAATAAGTAATAAGTAATAAGTAATAAGTAATAAGTAATAAGTAATAAGTAATAAGTAATAAGTAATAAGTAATAAGTAATAAGTAATAAGTAATAAGTAATAAGTAATAAGTAATAAGTAATAAGTAATAAGTAATAAGTAATAAGTAATAAGTAATAAGTAATAAGTAATAAGTAATAAGTAATAAGTAATAAGTAATAAGTAATAAGTAATAAGTAATAAGTAATAAGTAATAAGTAATAAGTAATAAGTAATAAGTAATAAGTAATAAGTAATAAGTAATAAGTAATAAGTAATAAGTAATAAGTAATAAGTAATAAGTAATAAGTAATAAGTAATAAGTAATAAGTAATAAGTAATAAGTAATAAGTAATAAGTAATAAGTAATAAGTAATAAGTAATAAGTAATAAGTAATAAGTAATAAGTAATAAGTAATAAGTAATAAGTAATAAGTAATAAGTAATAAGTAATAAGTAATAAGTAATAAGTAATAAGTAATAAGTAATAAGTAATAAGTAATAAGTAATAAGTAATAAGTAATAAGTAATAAGTAATAAGTAATAAGTAATAAGTAATAAGTAATAAGTAATAAGTAATAAGTAATAAGTAATAAGTAATAAGTAATAAGTAATAAGTAATAAGTAATAAGTAATAAGTAATAAGTAATAAGTAATAAGTAATAAGTAATAAGTAATAAGTAATAAGTAATAAGTAATAAGTAATAAGTAATAAGTAATAAGTAATAAGTAATAAGTAATAAGTAATAAGTAATAAGTAATAAGTAATAAGTAATAAGTAATAAGTAATAAGTAATAAGTAATAAGTAATAAGTAATAAGTAATAAGTAATAAGTAATAAGTAATAAGTAATAAGTAATAAGTAATAAGTAATAAGTAATAAGTAATAAGTAATAAGTAATAAGTAATAAGTAATAAGTAATAAGTAATAAGTAATAAGTAATAAGTAATAAGTAATAAGTAATAAGTAATAAGTAATAAGTAATAAGTAATAAGTAATAAGTAATAAGTAATAAGTAATAAGTAATAAGTAATAAGTAATAAGTAATAAGTAATAAGTAATAAGTAATAAGTAATAAGTAATAAGTAATAAGTAATAAGTAATAAGTAATAAGTAATAAGTAATAAGTAATAAGTAATAAGTAATAAGTAATAAGTAATAAGTAATAAGTAATAAGTAATAAGTAATAAGTAATAAGTAATAAGTAATAAGTAATAAGTAATAAGTAATAAGTAATAAGTAATAAGTAATAAGTAATAAGTAGGGCAACCAAAAATATGCACTAAAAAACCGGTTTTAAGCGCTTAAAATATGCCTTAAAAATATGATTTTATGCACTTAAAATATGCCCTATAAAAATAGAATTATATGTTTCAAATCTCCGCCTTGAGAATTATTTTCCTTCCGTGTTTTTTTTTGATTACGTTGTGCAGCAAGCAACAGTCTACAAGTCTCTAGTTTAGAAATGGTTGATTCGAGAAATCCGAAGTTAGCTGAAATATAGATCAAATCAGATCTAATTTGCTGTCACATAACAACTCCTTCGAAATCCTAATTGAGGCAGCTTCGTCGTTGTCCAGCGCATCAAAGATTCGAACCATATTTTCAAAATTACTGGCATAATAATTGACCGCTGCCAGCCAAGTTCCCCATCGGGTGGTAACCGGTTGCGGGGGCAGTGTAAGCCCAGGCGCCATTTCTTTAAAAGTCTCTACTCTAGACGGGGCTTTTAAAAATACTTTTTTACCGTTAAAGATTACATCGTGTGCTCACACACACGATGAAGTCCATGGGCAAGGAAAGTTAAATGTGTTATTTTAGGGTAAAATATTTGTATTGCCTGAGCCGCTTTTACCATGTATGGTGCAGCATCTGAAATGAACAACAAAATGGAATCTTTAGGGAAAGTATTACCTAACTTTTTCACCGATTCATCAAAAAGCCGCGCAATGGTTGAATGATTCGCCCTCTCTAAGTGCGCAGTATTCAACAAAAATTTTTGTTTGTCGATCATTTCGTTTGAATCTAAAATACCAATTATGACATTGGACATTGGCCACATTTCTGCTGGTTGCTTCAGTGGTTTCATCGATTGATATCCATAAAAATTGATTTTTAATATGGATTTATATATATATATATATATATATATATATATATATATATATTATATAAACAAACCTATACACAAACTTATTTAGTTAATGCATACATTTATTTACCGCAAAGCAATGGCGCTGACATCGGTAAAAATTAAAATTTTAATCAATAAAATGGAATGCATTTTTATGCGAAATATTTTTAATAAAATTGGCAAAATATGCTTAAATTATGTAAAATATGCATAGGTATTTTAAAATATGCACTTAAATATGCACTAATATCCAAAATATGAGAATATATGCAGTTTTGGGTGAAATATGCAAAAATATGCACTAACAAATAGGGCTTAAAAGGTTTCGTTTTTGGTGAAACAGATTCCTATCTTATTTTTTTCACAATATGTACACAGGAAAAAAACATGCTAATGCATATTTTTGGTTGCCCTAGTAATAAGTAATAAGTAATAAGTAATAAGTAATAAGTAATAAGTAATAAGTAATAAGTAATAAGTAATAAGTAATAAGTAATAAGTAATAAGTAATAAGTAATAAGTAATAAGTAATAAGTAATAAGTAATAAGTAATAAGTAATAAGTAATAAGTAATAAGTAATAAGTAATAAGTAATAAGTAATAAGTAATAAGTAATAAGTAATAAGTAATAAGTAATCAGTAATAAGTAATAAGTAATAAGTAATAAGTAATAAGTAATAAGTAATAAGTAATAAGTAATAAGTAATAAGTAATAAGTAATAAGTAATAAGTAATAAGTAATAAGTAATAAGTAATAAGTAATAAGTAATAAGTAATAAGTAATAAGTAATAAGTAATAAGTAATAAGTAATAAGTAATAAGTAATAAGTAATAAGTAATAAGTAATAAGTAATAAGTAATAAGTAATAAGTAATAAGTAATAAGTAATAAGTAATAAGTAATAAGTAATAAGTAATAAGTAATAAGTAATAAGTAATAAGTAATAAGTAATAAGTTATAAGTAATAAGTAATAAGTAATAAGTAATAAGTAATAAGTAATAAGTAATAAGTAATAAGTAATAAGTAATAAGTAATAAGTAATAAGTAATAAGTAATAAGTAATAAGTAATAAGTAATAAGTAATAAGTAATAAGTAATAAGTAATAAGTAATAAGTAATAAGTAATAAGTAATAAGTAATAAGTAATAAGTAATAAGTAATAAGTAATAAGTAATAAGTAATAAGTAATAAGTAATAAGTAATAAGTAATAAGTAATAAGTAATAAGTTGTAACAATTTGGGCTAACGTAATTAATTTTTTTTTGGGGGGGTTTGCACTGTATTCACGATCCAATATTATTTTCTTTTGTTGTTACCTTAATACATATAAATAATAATTTTTTTTTTTTGGGGACCAATACTAATTAAAAATTTAGTATTGATAATTTACTCTCTTTATGATTAAGTATTCTATTGTATTTTAGTGCATTTTCTGTTCAATATACCAATGCTGGAGTGCATTGGTTTATTTGGTTATTTGGGTTTTTTTTTTTGTACAATTGGTACTTTTGATTATTATTATTTGTGTTTTTTTTCCCTTCAAATTACTTAATTAGTTTGACAGTGGATATAATTTTTGTTTTACAATTTTCTTAGTTTCTTTATTATTCTTAAGCTAAATTTTAGTTCGATAATAATTTTTTTTTCCTACTTTGAAATTTTGGAAAGTATTAATTTGATGTGGATGATGAGCTGCAATGTGTCGATATTTTTTTTGGCTATATCAATTTTTTTTTTATTAACTTCTATATGAATTGTAAACCATCCATTTTCCCCTCCCGATTTAACCAATAATGCGATTAAGCGATTTTTTTGATGGTATGAATTTGGAGAAGAGAAATGATATGGAAGGAGAGCAATTTCATGCATGATCGATAAAATTTGGGAAAGGTTTGTTTTTTGGCGATCGAGCTGTCGAGGAAGGAACATCACGGGTGAAATTGGACAGGTGGATTGCAGTCACATCGGACATCAAGAAAAATTAAAATGGTTGATGAGTATACATTTTTATTATATAATAAATTGTGGTGAATTTTTGTTTTATGATCATAAAGTGTGAAGAACTATAGACTAATATAGTGAATCTTGTTTAAAGACGATGATGATTTTTTTTTTTTCCTAAAAATGAAATTTCGAAGTGTTTTCTTGTGAACATTATCGCACCTAAAGTAAAATTGCATAAAATTAACTTTTATATATTATTTCTGTGGTTTGTGGTCGATATCGGAAGAGTTCGATTTTATAAGAAATTTGGCAAGTAAAAATGGATGTTGATGACTCCATTTTGATGTAATGAGAAAACCGCATGGATCATTTTTCGCTAACTCCATTTTATTTCCTTCCTAATTTATTGATTTTTTTTGTATAATTTTGTTGTTGGTTAGTAAATACTTTATTTAGAAATTAACTTTATTCATATATATTTTATTGTTTTTTATTTTTATCAATTTTACTAAATTAAATAAATTTCTTTTGTTGTTTTGTTATCTATGGGGTAAAGTGAAATTAAAGTACCTACATACATTGTGAAAATTAAGAGAGTTATATATTTAATTTTTTTCTTATGAAATATATTTTTTTTTTGTTTCTTTTGATGTGCCTATATTTAGTTCACACCTTGTAAATCCTCACATTGTGAATCTACGCCCACAGTAGCTGCCAGGCAGAAGAAAAATCAACGCGTGAGATCGGTTCCCTGTTAAACAGGGTGGCGCCCAAGAAAATAGCAGACGGAAGAAAATTGTAAACCGAAGATAGTGGGATTTACAATAATCGATGGTTCATTCAGTATTGATGTATTGAAACAATGCACTGTTTAATTCTTTTTTTTTTTATTATTCATTAAATACAATTTTGGTTTTTTTTTATTATTTATTTTATGTTATATAAATTTTTGGTTAAATTAACTTTCCTAAAAATTTTTTTTTTTGTTTGATATTATATAATTTTGATTTCAAATTTGTCAATTAAAAATTTGGAAAATTTTACTTATCATATTTGTTTCGTCTATTTATTATTTTTTTGAATCGAAGAAATTAATTTTTTGGTTGTTGTTCATTTCGTTAAGGAAACCGATAGTCGCGTTACATAATTTGGCGCCCAACGTGGGGCCCGAAAAACAAAGAAACTTGTTGATTTCTTTCTTTCTAAGGAGGAAAAAAAAATATATATTTTTTATTGTATTTTGGTTAATTATTTTATGTAATACTTAACCGTAATTAAATGTTTCTTTTCAGATTAATGTTGATATTTCAAATTCATTCAATTTTGGTTTTTTTACTAGATTGAATATTTTTAACTTAAGTTTTGTTTGTTACGTTTAATTTTTTTTCTATAGTACAAACCATTTCATTATCCAATTTTAGAAAAACTCATAATAATCATGAACAGTGAATTTCTTAGTGAAGATGAACTCCGTTACGAGTTATTAGTCCGAGGAAATTTTGACATTGAGTCTACTTCGGTGATGCGACGCACGCTCAGAAATCATCTGCGGAATGAAGCAAAGGGAACTGAATGTGTACCACGAACAGTGAATGCGAATCCTTATGAAGAGTTCAAAGCATGTGAAGAAAAATATAAAAGTTTGACGAGTATACCAATCAACGTAAGGGGAAAAGAAGGTAAGAGATTTAATTCTAAATTCCTCCATTTAAAGTTACGACTCGAACGGCTTAATAGTACTCTTCCTATCCATTCTGATATGAAGCCAAAATTATTAGACATGCTAAATGTTGTTGAGAATTTTATTGATCCAGAATTATTAGCTTCAGGTGTAGAAAGTACAGAAGAGGTAGCTAGGTTTCGTAGGGAAAATTTAAATTCAGACTCAGGAATTACCCGGGCCATAGTCAATTCTGTCAAGACCAACATTAGAAAACCCGGTCGATTGAAACAAAACTCACGAATGGATGAGGAATCGGCGAGGGCTAATGCTTTAGAGAAAACTAAAACTACATTTCAAACATTGCGGAGAGAGGGCGCAAACCTTTCTGGTTCGAATGACAGTGATAGTTCGGTTTCCC
The DNA here is from genome assembly GCA_958295665.1 of Tipula vernalis. Lineage (NCBI taxonomy): Eukaryota > Metazoa > Arthropoda > Insecta > Diptera > Tipulidae > Tipula > Tipula vernalis. The sequence goes on from OY282561.1 coordinate 1,973,003, forward strand.
CTTTTAGAGAATCATTGGCAGAATATCCACAAGGTCGTTTCACAGGAATACCAAGTACAAATTCTAGATTTCGGTCTAAGGGATGTCCAATTCACAAATGGAAACTTTTCTTTAGAGGTGATTCCCAGGGAATGCCACTAAATAACTTTTTGCAGCAGGTAAAAATGTATGCCAAATCCGAGCGTGTTTCTAATGAAGAACTGCTAGCCTCAATATTTCATTTACTGGACGGCCCAGCCAAAATTTGGTACAGAGCTTCCTATGGCAAATACAAAACTTGGAATCAGTTGGTTAAAGGATTAAAAGAAGTTTTTTTGCCTGAAGATCACGATTTTTGGTTAATGCAAGATATTAATCGGCGTTTTCAAAAAGAAACAGAAAATTTCAATATTTATTTGGCTGAAATGGAATTGCACTTTCAGAATTTTCTAGAACCTATTTCTGAACGAGAAAAGTTAAAATGTATAATTCGAAATCTTTTACCTTTTTATTTGGAAAAACTCCCTGTAGCTCAAATTAAATCCATGGGCGAATTAACTCGCTACTGTAAGAGTATTGAAGATTTGCGCTATAATTTATCTCGAAGACACTCATTTAAACCTTTATTTACGGAACAAAATTTGAACCGTCCGATACGAGCATCAGTAAACAAACGTGTTGCAACTTGTTCATCCAATTTAACTGCAGGGCAACCAGAGACGGTTAACATTGAATCCTCAGAAGAAATAACTGCAGGAATTTTGGGACCTGAAAAATCAATTAATAAGTCTGTTACCTGTTGGAATTGCCAGCAAGAAGGACACGTCTATTATAATTGTCTATTAGATAAAAACAACATGTTTTGCTACAAGTGTGGTAATGGTGGATTTACGTGCCGAAATTGTCCAAAATGTTCTAAGAACAGTACGGGAAACGGCCGGTAGAAGTTAGAGGTCGGAGTCCTTCTAAATTCTATAAATCATCGACTCTAAGCAAACTAAATTCTTTATCATATTCCTATTTCGCAAATGTATTAAATGGTATCATTGAGTATTCTAATGACGGTAGACCCACAATTGAAGTGAGTGTACTAGATGTAAAAATTCAAGGATTACTCGATTCTGGCGCAAGCTGTACTATTTTTGGTAAGAACTCTGACAGTATTATAAAATCACTCAATTTAACGGTTTATCCAATAAATTCATTTGTGTCGACGGCTGATGGAACAAATCACAGTATTCGAGGTTATGTTAATGTACCATTTTCATATAATGGGAAAACTTTTGTGTTACCTACATTGATTGTTCCCTCTATAACAAATTTATTAATTCTGGGCATTGATTTTTGGAAAATGTTTAAAATAAAACCAGTGGTAGAATGCGTGATTGAAAATCAAATAGCCACTAAAATTGCCGAAGTTCCACATAAACTTTCTGAAACGGAATTAAATCATTTATCGTCCGTTCTTTCTCGGTTTCCGCTGTCTGATTTAGATAACATTGGTAGAACATCGGTATTGAGTCACCTAATTGACACAGGCGACGCCAGGCCTATTAAACAAAGGAATTACCCCATGTCACCGTTTATGCAAGAAAAGGTAGACAAAGAAATCGATCGTATGTTACGATTGGGGGTGATTGAAAATTCGATGAGCCCGTGGAGCAATCCTCTAGTTCCTGTTTCAAAGCCAAATGGGAAAATACGGGTTTGTTTGGATTCCCGAAAATTGAATTCAGTTACGAAACCTGATGCATATCCTCTGCCTCATATCTCTAGAATTCTTGGTCGCTTTAAGAGTACTAACTACCTTTCTAGTGAAGATCTATCTGACGCCTTTTGGCAAATTCCTCTGGAGGAGGAATCGAAAGAAAAGACAGCATTTTCTATCTCTGCTAGGGGGCATTTTCAGTTTACTGTTATGCCTTTTGGTTTACACAACGCTCCTCAAACTCAAGCTCGCCTAATGGATCGTGTACTTGGGGTTGATCTTGAGCCTCAAGTATTTGTCTATTTAGATGATATAATCATATCGACGGAGGAATTGGATGAGCATATTCGGCTTCTTGGAATAGTTGCTGATAGATTGAAAGTTGCTGGTCTTACGATAAATCTGGATAAATCAAAGTTTCTGCAATTACAAATGAAATATTTAGGGTATGTGATATCTCGAGAGGGATTGCGAACCGATCTGGATAAAGTATCTTCTATTCTTAATTACCCAGTGCCTAATTCAGCAAAAGCTGTTCGCAGGTTTCTAGGAATGGCAAGTTGGTACAGAAGATTTATCAATAATTTTTCAACCATTACTTCTCCAATTTCCGATATTCTTAGAAAAGGTAAACGATTTAAGTGGACTGAAGATGCGAATTTAGCTTTCCTAAAGTTGAAAACTATGTTAATATCACCTCCAATTCTCGCTAATCCCGACTTTAGAAAAGAGTTCATTATCCAGACTGACGCTTCTGATGTCGGAGTTGGAGCTGTGCTCACTCAAGGAGAAGGAGACACTGAAAAGGTGATTTCATTTTACAGCCATAAACTGACAAGCCAACAACGAAAGTATCACACTACAGAGAAAGAATGTTTGGCAGTCATTTTGGCAATAGATCGTTTTCGCCCTTATATAGAAGGAAGCCATTTTATGGTTATCACTGACCATGCTTCATTGCTTTGGTTGAATAATCTTAATGACCCTAGTGGGCGGTTAGGTCGCTGGGCATTAAGACTACAACAATATAAATTTACCTTAAAGCACCGAAAAGGAAAATTTAATGTGGTTCCCGATGCATTATCAAGGTCTATGACCTGCGATATTGTTGATGTTGTTGATAATGATAAGTGGTACGATGAAATAATGGCTGGTGTATCGAATAGCCCCGAAAAGTTTCCTGATTACTCAATTTTAGATGGAGAAATATTCAAGCGTTATCCTGGTTCAAAGTTAAAACTGGTTATTCCTGTATATAAAAGAGAAGACATTTTGAGAAAACTCCATGATGACCCTCTTGCTGCTCATTTGGGTTCAGCTAAAACCGCATTTAGAGTAAAGCAACATTATTAAATTGCAACATTGGAATACGTAAAACGCTGCGAAGTGTGCAAATCATCAAAAGATGGTGTAATACCAAAATCGCCAATGGGTGCTGCAAAAGTCGCTAAAGAACCTTGGTATTCAATCGCTGTTGATTACTTGGGACCATTAGTTCGATCTAAAGCTGGGAATGCGTATGTATTAGTAATAGTGGATGTATTTTCAAAATTTCTGTTGTTGTTTCCTGTTCGCCGAGCCGATACTAAATTGACAATACAATTAATAGAACAGCAAGTATTTCTGGTGTATGGAACACCAAGAATTCTAATCTCAGATAACGGCCCACAGTTTATCTCGTCTGCTTTCCAAAACTTTTTAAAAGAGAATGGCGTGAAGCATTTTAGAAATGCTCATTACCATCCACAAAACAATCCTGCCGAGCGATATAATCGAGTTGTTCTATCTGCTGTACGATCGTATATTCAAAACGATCAAAAGGATTGGGATAAACACATTCATAAAATTGCTTGTGCAATTAGAACCGCTCAACACGAATCTACTGGCTATACCCCATATTATTTAAATTTTGGCAGAGAAATATACCATTATGGATATGAACCGACAGTGAGTACAGAGTTGGAAAGTGAAGTAACCGACCCTATTAAGGCCCGAGTTGATTACTTGAAGGAGGAGTTTACGAAAATCAATAAAATTGTAAAGGAAAATTTGACCAAATCTTTTACAAAGTATGCTCATTATTACAACTTGAGATCAACTTCAAGAGAGCATCAAGTTGGTGACACCGTATGGAAGAGGAACTTTCAGCTATCAGATGCTTCGCAAAGTTTTAGTGCGAAACTTGCCCCGAAGTGGATCAAATGCCAGATAAAGGACAAACTCGGATCTAATGTTTATCGATTACAAAATTCTGAGGGTAAGAATCTCGGTGTATTTCACACCAAAGATTTTAAATCAAACGCGCTTAGTTGACGGAACTTACACTTTTAATAATCTAATGGAATGGAGGATGAAATTTGAAATATCAACGTTTCTGTTTAAACATTTTTTTTTATTGTTACTTTTATTTATTTTTAATTTTTTTTTTTTGCACATAAATAGTAAGGTTATTTTGGTTAATTTTTTTTTTGTCTTTAAGCTATGGACGTAACAGATTTGATTTGTTTCATCACAATGTTGATTAGTAAGAAAAGCTAAACAATATAAAATAGAATGCATATCACCAAACTGATTATACTATGAAAACCCACCATAGTTTTCCTTCTTTATTAGTTATTAGTAGGGTTTGATAGTTGATCAGTTTTTTTTTATTATTTTTTTTTTTTTTTTGTTCGGTGATTTGTTTATACTAATTTTTTTTTGAAGTCATTACGGATATTTTGGTTTACAGTGTAGAACGTAGAAACGAAAAGTAAAGAGACCACTAGATTTATTGGGAAAGCCCTGTTGTGCGTGCATAGTTTATTTAAAAGTGGTTCTGGATATTGAAAGATTATTTGGTCGCAATGGTTAATTATTTTTTTTTGTTTTCTTTTTGTTTCATGAGAGATTTTCAAGGTTATTATTATTTTTTTTTTGGGTTGAAACATAGTTTTTTTTGCTCTTGCTCAGACAAAATTGTCATAGGCTAGTAATAAAAGTTTTCATTCCGTTATTATAATTTTTTTTAAATTAAAAAAAAAATTTCGATTAGTTCAAAGCCTGAATAGGTTCTCTAATTGGAAAGTAACTATTTTATTTTCTCTTTCAAAGAAACAAATTTTTGATTTTTATCTATTATTGATAAAATCATCCTTTATTTATTTGGAGTCAGTGATTAATTTAAATTTACGCTGAACTTATGTGTAGGTTATCTTATTGCAATGTTGTTTATTTTTATTTTTTTTTATAATGGAACCATTTTTTTTTAGAAAGACATGCTTAGAAAATATCTTAATTGTTTTAGTTGAGATCTTTATTTCATTTTGTTTAGAAAAGAAATTTAATCAAATTGATTGAAATTAATTTGATTAAATTTCTTTCCGAGAAAAGAATGCAATGTAACAATTTGGGCTAACGTAATTAATTTTTTTTTGGGGGGTTTGCACTGTATTCACGATCCAATATTATTTTCTTTTGTTGTTACCTTAATACATATAAATAATAATTTTTTTTTTTGTGGACCAATACTAATTAAAAATTTAGTATTGATAATTTACTCTCTTTATGATTAAGTATTCTATTGTATTTTAGTGCATTTTCTGTTCAATATATCAATGCTGGAGTGCATTGGTTTATTTGGTTATTTGGTTTTTTTTTTTTGTACAATTGGTACTTTTGATTATTATTATTTGTGTTTTTTTTCCCTTCAAATTACTTAATTAGTTTGACAGTGGATATAATTTTTGTTTTACAATTTTCTTAGTTTCTTTATTATTCTTAAGCTAAATTTTAGTTCGATAATAATTTTTTTTTCCTACTTTGAAATTTTGGAAAGTATTAATTTGATGTGGATGATGAGCTGCAATGTGTCGATATTTTTTTTGGCTATATCAATTTTTTTTTTATTAACTTCTATATGAATTGTAAACCATCCATTTTCCCCTCCCGATTTAACCAATAATGCGATTAAGCGATTTTTTTTGATGGTATGAATTTGGAGAAGAGAAATGATATGGAAGGAGAGCAATTTCATGCATGATCGATAAAATTTGGGAAAGGTTTGTTTTTTGGCGATCGAGCTGTCGAGGAAGGAACATCACGGGTGAAATTGGACAGGTGGATTGCAGTCACATCGGACATCAAGAAAAATTAAAATGGTTGATGAGTATACATTTTTATTATATAATAAATTGTGGTGAATTTTTGTTTTATGATCATAAAGTGTTATAGACTAATATAGTGAATCTTGTTTAAAGACGATGATGATTTTTTTTTTTCCTAAAAATGAAATTTCGAAGTGTTTTCTTGTGAACATTATCGCACCTAAAGTAAAATTGCATAAAATTAACTTTTATATATTATTTCTGTGGTTTGTGGTCGATATCGGAAGAGTTCGATTTTATAAGAAATTTGGCAAGTAAAAATGGATGTTGATGACTCCATTTTGATGTAATGAGAAAACCGCATGGATCATTTTTCGCTAACTCCATTTTATTTCCTTCCTAATTTATTGATTTTTTTTGTATAATTTTGTTGTTGGTTAGTAAATACTTTATTTAGAAATTAACTTTATTCATATATATTTTATTGTTTTTTATTTTTATCAATTTTACTAAATTAAATAAATTTCTTTTGTTGTTTTGTTATCTATGGGGTAAAGTGAAATTAAAGTACCTACATACATTGTGAAAATTAAGAGAGTTATATATTTAATTTTTTTCTTATGAAATATATTTTTTTTTGTTTCTTTTGATGTGCCTATATTTAGTTCACACCTTGTAAATCCTCACATTGTGAATCTACGCCCACAGCAGCTGCCAGGCAGAAGAAAAATCAACGCGTGAGATCGGTTCCCTGTTAAACAGGGTGGCGCCCAAGAAAATAGCAGACGGAAGAAAATTGTAAACCGAAGATAGTGGGATTTACAATAATCGATGGTTCATTCAGTATTGATGTATTGAAACAATGCACTGTTTAATTCTTTTTTTTTTTATTATTCATTAAATACAATTTTGGTTTTTTTTTATTATTTATTTTATGTTATATAAATTTTTGGTTAAATTAACTTTCCTAAAAATTTTTTTTTTTGTTTGATATTATATAATTTTGATTTCAAATTTGTCAATTAAAAATTTGGAAAAATTTTACTTATCATATTTGTTTCGTCTATTTATTATTTTTTGAATCGAAGAAATTAATTTTTTGGTTGTTGTTCATTTCGTTAAGGAAACCGATAGTCGCGTTACAAAGTAATAAGTAATAAGTAATAAGTAATAAGTAATAAGTAATAAGTAATAAGTAATAAGTAATAAGTAATAAGTAATAAGTAATAAGTAATAAGTAATAAGTAATAAGTAATAAGTAATAAGTAATAAGTAATAAGTAATAAGTAATAAGTAATAAGTAATAAGTAATAAGTAATAAGTAATAAGTAATAAGTAATAAGTAATAAGTAATAAGTAATAAGTAATAAGTAATAAGTAATAAGTAATAAGTAATAAGTAATAAGTAATAAGTAATAAGTAATAAGTAATAAGTAATAAGTAATAAGTAATAAGTAATAAGTAATAAGTAATAAGTAATAAGTAATAAGTAATAAGTAATAAGTAATAAGTAATAAGTAATAAGTAATAAGTAATAAGTAATAAGTAATAAGTAATAAGTAATAAGTAATAAGTAATAAGTAATAAGTAATAAGTAATAAGTAATAAGTAATAAGTAATAAGTAATAAGTAATAAGTAATAAGTAATAAGTAATAAGTAATAAGTAATAAGTAATAAGTAATAAGTAATAAGTAATAAGTAATAAGTAATAAGTAATAAGTAATAAGTAATAAGTAATAAGTAATAAGTAATAAGTAATAAGTAATAAGTAATAAGTAATAAGTAATAAGTAATAAGTAATAAGTAATAAGTAATAAGTAATAAGTAATAAGTAATAAGTAATAAGTAATAAGTAATAAGTAATAAGTAATAAGTAATAAGTAATAAGTAATAAGTAATAAGTAATAAGTAATAAGTAATAAGTAATAAGTAATAAGTAATAAGTAATAAGTAATAAGTAATAAGTAATAAGTAATAAGTAATAAGTAATAAGTAATAAGTAATAAGTAATAAGTAATAAGTAATAAGTAATAAGTAATAAGTAATAAGTAATAAGTAATAAGTAATAAGTAATAAGTAATAAGTAATAAGTAATAAGTAATAAGTAATAAGTAATAAGTAATAAGTAATAAGTAATAAGTAATAAGTAATAAGTAATAAGTAATAAGTAATAAGTAATAAGTAATAAGTAATAAGTAATAAGTAATAAGTAATAAGTAATAAGTAATAAGTAATAAGTAATAAGTAATAAGTAATAAGTAATAAGTAATAAGTAATAAGTAATAATTAATAAGTAATAAGTAATAAGTAATAAGTAATAAGTAATAAGTAATAAGTAATAAGTAATAAGTAATAAGTAATAAGTAATTAGTAATAAGTAATAAGTAATAAGTAATAAGTAATAAGTAATAAGTAATAAGTAATAAGTAATAAGTAATAAGTAATAAGTAATAAGTAATAAGTAATAACTAATAAATAATAAGAAATAAGAAATAAGTAATAAGTAATAAGTAATAAGTAATAAGTAATAAGTAATAAGTAATAAGTAATAAGTAATAAGTAATAAGTAATAAGTAATAAGTAATAAGTAATAAGTAATAAGTAATAAGTAATAAGTAATAAGTAATAAGTAATAAGTAATAAGTAATAAGTAATAAGTAATAAGTAATAAGTAATAAGTAATAAGTAATAAGTAATAAGTAATAAGTAATAAGTAATAAGTAATAAGTAATAAGTAATAAGTAATAAGTAATAAGTAATAAGTAATAAGTAATAAGTAATAAGTAATAAGTAATAAGTAATAAGTAATAAGTAATAAGTAATAAGTAATAAGTAATAAGTAATAAGTAATAAGTAATAAGTAATAAGTAATAAGTAATAAGTAATAAGTAATAAGTAATAAGTAATAAGTAATAAGTAATAAGTAATAAGTAATAAGTAATAAGTAATAAGTAATAAGTAATAAGTAATAAGTAATAAGTAATAAGTAATAAGTAATAAGTAATAAGTAATAAGTAATAAGTAATAATTAATAAGTAATAAGTAATAAGTAATAAGTAATAAGTAATAAGTAATAAGTAATAAGTAATAATAAGTAATAAGTCGCAAAAAAAGAGCTCGGCATAGCCATTCGTGCGAGTAAAGCGCAATGCTGGAGAACCATATGTAACGAGGTGGATAGCGATCCATGGGGCAGAGGATACAAACTTGCCACTCGAAAGCTGGGGCTGTTCAGTACGCACGTCGCGCTGGATGCAGAAACGATGACAAATATTGTTGATGCTCTCTTTCCAACACACTTGCCTAGGGTAGAAGACGATGCTGAGATCCAAGTTGGAGAAATTCACGCATTCACAGAGGAGGAGTTGGTATATGCGGTGACCAGCCTAAAAAATAAGAAGGCACCGGGACAGGATGGCATACCAGTGGAGGTGTTGAAGGTGGCTGTTAGTAGATACCCGCACCTGTTACTAAAACTGTATAATGCATGCTTAGTAGCAGGAGTGTTTCCTTCACGGTGGAAGACGGCCCGTCTAGTATTAATAAACAAAGGGAAAGGTGGCGATCCCAACTCCCCGTCATCATACAGACCTCTCTGTATGTTGGAAACAATGGGGAAGCTGCTGGAAAAACTATTAAAGCCTAGGCTGGAAGTTGCCATATCTATTGCTGGTGATTTGTCTCCAAGACAATATGGCTTTCGGAAGGGGCGGTCAACTGTAGATGCAATAAAGAAGGTAATTAGCGCGGTTGAAAGAGCTGAAACTGCCTGCCACGCGGCGAGGCCTTTAGTATTTCTAGTGACTCTGGATGTGCGAAACGCCTTCAACTCGGCCAGATGGGAAAACATGATTGAGGCTTTGCAACGATCTTTCGCTGTCCCGAACTATCTTCTACAAATAGTTCGAGACTACTTGAGGAATCGTAGACTGGTATACGAGACGAAAGACGGCAAAAAGATGAAGGAAATCACTGCTGGAGTAGCCCAGGGGTCAATTCTTGGTCCCGATCTGTGGAATGCAATGTATGATGGCCTGTTGCGATATGAGATGCCGGAGGAAGTATTCCTGGTTGGATATGCAGATGATGTTGCCGTTGTAATAACATCCAGAAGCACAGCTTTAGCTCAATACAGGCTGAATCAGGTGATGAGAAGAGTCAACGTTTGGATGGATGAGCACGGTCTACAGCTGGCAATCTCAAAAACTGAAATCGTAATGCTTACAAAACGGAGGATTCCAACAGTCATCCCTATGCAGATTGGAAGAGAAGAGGTGATGACAAAAGGTGCGACGAAATATCTGGGGGTTGTTTTAGACAGTCGACTAACCTACTGGGAGCATATTCGCAGGGTTTGTGACCGGGCATCAGTTGTAACAGTGTCACTCGGAAGACTGATGGCGAATGTGGGCGGCCCTCGCTCTAGCAAGCGAAGACTCCTGATGTCAACGGTGCAGTCGGTCCTGCTGTATGGAGCTGAGATCTGGGCTGGTGCAATGAAAGTAAGGAAGTACCGCACGAGAATGTTGTCAATACAGAGACGCGGGGCACTAAGAATTACATGCGCTTATCGCACGGTGTCCGGAGCTGCGGCCTTGGTTGTCGCTGGAGTCATCCCGATAGACCTGATGGCGCTCGAGCGTCGGGAGATATACCGGTTGAGTGCAGAATTTGGAAGGAGTGATTCTGCGATGAGAACCCGCAGTGGCACGCTCGTAGCATGGCAGCAACGGTGGGACGAGGAGAGTAGCGGTCGATGGACGGCCAGGTTGGTAAAGGTACTTAGTACCTGGATCAATCGGAGGCACGGGGAAGTTAACTTCTTTGTTTGCCAGTTACTGACGGGGCATGGTTACTTTGGAGCCTACTTGTACCGAATGGGAAAGCTGAGGACCCCTTATTGCCGGTACTGCCCTGAAGAAAGTGATGACGCTTGTCATACTTTCTTTGGGTGCGCTCAATTCAATGAAGAAAGAAACCGGCTCACCTCAGTGGTGGGAGTGGTTACACCTGACACCATCGTGGAGGTGATGCTACGGTCGGAGGAGGCGTGGGATGCAATAGCACTCTACGTCGAATCTACGCTACGGAGAAAGAGGGAAGAGGGGTGCTTAGTGGATTCCTAGGCGAGAAGTAATCGAGGGGCCCTGACAGGGCTGGCAGCACGGGACAGACTGAAGTAATACGAAAGTGGTTCCGGTCCGGTTTTCCCGTGGGCTGTAGGTGATTTTTAGTGAGTAGGTGATAGGAGCAGCTGTCAAATCTCATACTGTCGGGCGGCGTCCATCGCCGTTCGACGAAAGTCTTTTGAAGATTTTTTGCACCTACAGAAGAAAAAAAAAAAAAAAAAAAAAAAAAAAATAAGTAATAAGTAATAAGTAATAAGTAATAACTTGTAATAAGTAATAAGTAATAAGTAATAAGTAATAAGTAATAAGTAATAAGTAATAAGTAATAAGTAATAAGTAATAAGTAATAAGTAATAAGTAATAAGTAATAAGTAATAAGTAATAAGTAATAAGTAATAAGTAATAAGTAATAAGTAATAAGTAATAAGTAATAAGTAATAAGTAATAAGTAATAAGTAATAAGTAATAAGTAATAAGTAATAAGTAATAAGTAATAAGTAATAAGTAATAAGTAATAAGTAATAAGTAATAAGTAATAAGTAATAAGTAATAAGTAATAAGTAATAAGTAATAAGTAATAAGTAATAAGTAATAAGTAATAAGTAATAAGTAATAAGTAATAAGTAATAAGTAATAAGTAATAAGTAATAAGTAATAAGTAATAAGTAATAAGTAATAAGTAATAAGTAATAAGTAATAAGTAATAAGTAATAAGTAATAAGTAATAAGTAATAAGTAATAAGTAATAAGTAATAAGTAATAAGTAATAAGTAATAAGTAATAAGTAATAAGTAATAAGTAATAAGTAATAAGTAATAAGTAATAAGTAATAAGTAATAAGTAATAAGTAATAAGTAATAAGTAATAAGTAATAAGTAATAAGTAATAAGTAATAAGTAATAAGTAATAAGTAATAAGTAATAAGTAATAAGTAATAAGTAATAAGTAATAAGTAATAAGTAATAAGTAATAAGTAATAAGTAATAAGTAATAAGTAATAAGTAATAAATAATAAGTAATAAGTAATAAGTAATAAGTAATAAGTAATAAGTAATAAGTAATAAGTAATAAGTAATAAGTAATAAGTAATAAGTAATAAGTAATAAGTAATAAGTAATAAGTAATAAGTAATAAGTAATAAGTAATAAGTAATAAGTAATAAGTAATAAGTAATAAGTAATAAGTAATAAGTAATAAGTAATAAGTAATAAGTAATAAGTAATAAGTAATAAGTAAAAAGTAATAAGTAATAAGTAATAAGTAATAAGTAATAGGTAATAAGTAATAAGTAATAAGTAATAAGTAATAAGTAATAAGTAATAAGTAATAAGTAATAAGTAATAAGTAATAAGTAATAAGTAATAAGTAATAAGTAATAAATAATAAGTAATAAGTAATAAGTCGGGTTCGGGTTCGGGTTCGAGTTCGGGTTCGAGTTCGAGTTCGGGTTCGGGATCGGGTTCGGGATCGAGTTCGGGATCGAGTTCGGGATCGACTTCGGGATCGAGTTCGGGATCGAGTTCAGGATCGAGTTCGGATTCGAGTTCGGGATCGAGCTCGGGATCGATTTCGGGATCGAGTTCAGGATCGAGTTCGGGATCGAGTTCGGGATCGAGTTCGGGATCGATTTCGGGATCGAGTTCGGGATCGAGTTCGGGATCAAGTTCGGGATCGAGTTCGGGATCGAGTTCGGGATCGAGTTCGGGATCGAGTTCGGGATCGAGTTCGAGTTCGAGTTCGAGTTCGAGTTCGAGTTTGAGTTCGAGTTCAGGTTCGGGTTCGGGTTCATATTCGAGTTCGGGTTCGAGTTCGGGTTCGAGTTCGAGTTCGAGTTCGAGTTGGAGTTCGAGTTCGAGTTCGAGTTCGCTTCACTGCATTCTTCGTACGTTTATTATACTGAATATTCGATCTTTGAAATACAGTGCTTAGGATTTTGAAATTCATGAATCGAAAAATTCCAAATTCATCACGTTGCGAATAAGTAAAATCATAATACAAAAATTTTTGAATATGTGGATTGTTAATTCATTCTGTAAAGTATTTAAATTGTGGTCTTCGTTCATAATACATGTATAATGCAAAACGAAACACAAAAACAGAAAAAACGAAATACTGTATTTAAAAAAAATGAAAACGCGAAGCTCAAATAAGAACATCAGTATAATGAAATTCAAAAAATATTCCTGAGCATTTGTAATGTTTTTATGAAAAGTAGAATACAATAAGTGAAGTTTTAAAAAGGAAAAAAACGAAAATACATTCACGAAGTTGCAACGGAATGTATCTGTTTTTTGGTTTGGTTTTAATATATGTTTCTAACCAACACTAAAACAATACATATACGATTTATAAACGATGACATTGAAATAAACTGTTTTCCTCTTTCCTTTCTAGTCTAAAAATATCGACATGCTACATATAATAAAAAAAATACATATTAACCCAAAATCATTGTTTACAAAATATTGTTGTGTTTGTTGTTAACTTCCTTTTTTTCGAATTTTTTAAGGCATTAAAATTTTGTTAATGCTTTGAACATTTTTGTTGGTATTAATCTAGCATTTGCGTTCGATTTTTTGTTTGTTACATATACAAAGAAGAAAGAATGAAATATTAAGCACCGCCTTTCAATTTTCCATTGTGTTAATTTATAATAATATGGGGATAGGAAACATGAGAAATAGAAAGAGGCAATTAAAATTTATATATTCCTTTCATAATATCACAACTAAAATCTCCAAACGAAACAGAAATTATTTTTCCTTGCATATTTTAGCCATACAAAATCTCTCTCTATTTAAAGTCCTTCCTCAATGGTATGATGGTCCATATTTGCAACCGTAAAATTGCAAAACAAAAATAATAATAAGAGGGGAAGTAAAGAAAAAAATAACATCCGAAGACTATTCATACGCAATACCTATACAAAACACACATTTCCCAAAGAATTTGGTGATAACTTGGATTGTCTAAATACATTTCTACAACTACGCCGGGCATTTGATAAGGAACAACGACGAGCCTATAGGAACTATATTATTCACGGCTGGAAAATAATTTAATTTCAAACCCAAAACTATTTTGGCCTTTTGTTGATGTCAAAAGAAAATGTTCTGGTTATCCACAAATGATGTCGTTAAATGATGTAACTGCCTGTAATGCTGAGGACATATGTGAATTATTTGCTGAATTTTTCCAATCAGTCTATCAAAAATACAATGATAATGCTATTGATATTTCATTAGGACCTCTTAGTTCGCATCATCAAAATTTAATTGGAATACCTTATATTTGAGTAAAAGATGTCAGCCTTGGTATATCCAAGATGAAATCGGGATGTGGTTTTGATAACATTCCTGCAAAAATACTTAAAAATCTTAACAGCTCGCTATCATTACCTCTATCTCTGATATTTAATGCGTCTCTGAAGAGTGGGTGTATTTCCGTTGGTATGGAAAAAATCAATTATAATTCCAATTTTTAAATCCGGAAAACGGAGCAACATTAAAAATTATCGTGGCATATCTATATTATCATCAATTCCAAAATTATTTGAGCTTATTATTTCTGATTATTTGTATTTTAATGTTAAACCTTTATTATCACTTCAACGACAAGGATTCGTCAGGCATCGTTCTACCACTACAAATCTAAGTTTAACATCTAAAGTATTCAGTGCCTTTGTCTCTAAATGTCAGCTTGATGTGGTTTTCACTGATTTTGCGAAAGCATTTGACTCACCTCAGTTTGAGTTACTTCTTGCCAAACTGGACAGATTTAGAGTGAGTAAATTGTTTTTGGATTGGATTGGATCGTATCTGCGTGATCGGAAGCAGGTAGTTCAAATTAACGGGTTTACTTCTAAGATGATTGAAATTCATTCCGGAGTGCCTCAGGGCTCCCACCTAGGACCTGTATTATTTAATGTCTTCATCAATGAAATTGCTTCTTTGTTTCAGTACTGCGACTGTGAATTATATGCAGATGACTTGAAAATATCAAGAAGTGTATGTAGTAATGAAATACAATAATGTAATGAAATGCAGAGTGATCTTGATTTGCTGTATAAATGGTCAGTTATGAATAAATTGAACTTAAATTTGGAAAAGTGCAAGATTATGAGCTCCTCCAGGAAAAAAGCAGTTATTCTTCATCAATATCTTATTGGTAATCACCAGCTAGAACGAGTTATGACATTTAAAGATTTGGACCATCAATTGAATTTCCGAGACCGCATATTAATTTAATAGTAAGCTAAGTCTAACTCTCTACTTGGCTTTATTCGTCGTATCACAAAAGATTTTCGTAATCCACAATCAATTAAAACTTTGCATTGTTCCATTGTTCGGTCTAATTTGGAATACGCGTCGATTATTTGGGATCATGCTTACAATATTTATATCGATAGAATTGAATGAATACAGAAGCAATTTATTATTTACTATCTTCATAAATTGAATTGGCCATTTGATCCGAACCTTCCAATATGGCTGAATAAAAAGAATTTGCCATTCTACGGTGACCGCTGTAGAATTGCTGATTTGGATTCATTGCTTGTAAGACGTACGAGTAGATGTGCTGCTTCAACATTCATCGCTGATCTGCTTAACAGTTCGATTGACTTCCCTAAACTACTTGCAAAGATTGATATTCATGTGCCCTGTAAACCTACTCGGATTAGGAATTTTATATATTTGCCGACATTTAAATCTAATTACGCACATAATGCTCCGGTTCCGTCGATTTGTCGACAGTTTAATTGTAATTTTGATGTGTTTGATTTTAATATTTCTAAATGTTCTTTTAAAAAATTAATAAAAACTAAATTGTAAAATTGAAAAATAAAATTGTAATCAAAAAAGGATTTTTATCCCGTTGATGGTAAATAAATAAAAACAATCACAGTAATATTCAGTAGCGTATCATAATCAGAGAATTTTGCCTTGTAACAATGCGGATGTTACAATATGAAATATATTAATTGGAAGAATAAAGATTATTTAGCTCAATTATAATATAAAGTTTTACAAAAGAAAATTTTAACGCAGAGAAAATATAAAATAAAACACAACCAAACGCTTGGCTTTCGACCAGTATTTACTGTTAAGTCCACAGACAGTACCCTGTGTTGACTCATCATTTTAACTCGTCAACATTACAACAGTTAAATTCCACCAAAGTATAAAGTTTTGGTGTTTATTATTTTGTGTCTATTGTGCTGACACTTAACTTAATTTGTAACAATATTGCATACTATTAATATTTGATTAATACTTTACATTTTGTGCTGACAAAAATTTAAAATTATATGTAAAGCGTAACATTTAATAAAATAAAATAGAATTTAAATTGACACTAACTGATTTTGTTCTCATTAATTAAAAGACCTTACCAGCGGTAACCTTTTAATTAATTAAATTTACATAAATCCGATACAACGGACAACGTTGTAAACATTGGTCCTTCAAGCCATTAAAAACAACTGGCACCTATAAGAAATACGCCAAGCAACAACCGGCAAACTCAAGAACAACCATAAACATGGAAGAACTGCTAAGAATTCAAGAACAAAATGCCGAAGAGAAACAGCAGCTCATCTCAAATTACAAGAAAGATGGAGTACAGCGGAAAACAAAAACCTATCTTGAGAGGAAAATCGCAGAGTTGAACAAGTCTTACAACGAGTATGTTGATGAAGACAACAAGATCAGAGATTTTCAAAACCCATTTATGTCAATACATCAATACTTCAAGGATAGAGAAACGGTGTCGAAAAGATACACAACAACCATTGAGGATATTCGCCAACGCCTTAACACACCAAGTTTGCCATCCACATCACTTCCAACATCAGATGCAGCAGGAACAAATAAACAATTTAACTTCAACAACAACACAACAGAGGATGGGACATCAACAAGTGAAGTTAAGAGCCAACAACCCAAGGCGTCGACCGTGGAGTCAAACGTTGCTTTCAGCCAATTGCCAAAATTCAGGCAACAGTTGAAGCAGCAAGACATCCGAATGCGGGGTTTATATCGAGAGATTAGATTAGCTGAGGACATACTGTCTAGTAACAACAGATCCAGACCAGCTTTAAAAATCAAATTAAAAAACATGGAGAGGATGATGATGCAGATCAGCGACCTTCATGAACAAATATGCATGGAGACTTCCGAAGAACAGGAAGCAAATGCAAAATATTTCGTAGACCAACACTACGAAAATTTAAACAATGAACACGAGAAGATTGTAATACAATTAACAACATTATTGGAAGAAGAGGAATTAGGCAAGATAAAACCATTAGAAATTCGTCTACCACTAGTAGAAATCCCACATTTTCACGGGGACTACACGAAGTGGGTAGGTTTCTCTGATACATTCAAATGTTTAGTTCATAATAATAATCAGCTCACCACGACACATAAAATGAACTACCTTAAAAGTCACGTAGAAGGGTCAGCTGGAAAATTATTGAGTCATTTGGAACCTACTGGAGACAATTACGATGCAGCTTGGGAAATATTAGAGAACCGCTTCAACAACAGGAGATTACTCGTATCTAATTTGTTGAACACTTTATTGAATCAGCATACGATCAACACGGAGTCGGCTGCTGCGATCAAACAATTGCATGACACAATAACCGAGTGCCTATACGACATAAGGAATACAGGCATAAATATTGAAACATGGAGGCCTTTCATCATCTTCAGCTTGTTGAAAAAGTTGGACAACGAGTCACGACGGCTATACGAAAGCTCTCTAGAGAACCCAAGAGAATTTCAAGAAACAAACCAATTCTTGAAGTTTCTAGAAAGGCGTTTCCAATCTTTAGAAGCGATCGGTAACAACAAGATAATACCAACCCAACAAGTGAGATTTCAACCACAACCGCTAAGACGAGCTTTCGTAACTGCCACACAACCAAGTATTATTTGCGTGTGCTGTCAGAAAAACCACAGGACCGAATCATGCCAACGCTACAAAGATTTAAGCATTTCTGATGGTCATGCTGCACAATTTGTGCAGAAATTGTCTCAGCCAAAACCATTCGACAACAAGTTGCAGCATCAAACTGAGTTGTTTTACCTGCAAAGGCAGACATCATACGTTGCTACATGTAAAAAATCAAGAAAACAGTATTGCAAAACTGAACATCTCAACACTCGACAAGGATAGTGGCCCGGTACTTTTAGCAACAGCCCTAATAAAAGAACATAATATGTTCGGTAGTTTTACTCTACTACGAGCACTGATCGATCCAGGCTCACAGGCTACTTTCATCACAGAGCAAGCAGCACAACAACTAGGCCTGCCAAGGACAAGAGTTCTAACTGAAATTTCTGGAATTTCAGCAACAAAAGGACGAGCCAATCAACAGATAGCGATAGAAATAAGTCCCAGATTTCCATCGATTTTCAAGATCGAAGTTAATGCTTTAGTTCTGGGAACTATCACCAAACCACTTCCAGACAAGAACACATTGGGTTTAGACAGCGAATTACAAAATTAAGTAATCCTAGCCGACCCTACTTTCGACACTCCAGGACCTATTGATCTTTTAATAGGTGCCGGCATATATGGAGAAATGATGTTAGAAGGCATAAAAAAGGATCCGCATCATAAGTGCATAGCGCAAAGATCAGAGCTAGGATGGATCATATCTGGTCGTCTAACTCAAAACAACAGCATGAAGGTCACACGGTTAAATAGCCACGTCACATTAGCAGAGATAGACAAGCAATTAAAATGCTTTTGGGAATCCGAAGAATTGCATCCTAAACGAAGCTTAACTGCTGAAGAGATCGAATGTGAGCAGTATTATGAAGAGACTCACAAGCGATTAACAAATGGACGATACGAAGTTCGAATGCCGCTTCACAACGACAAGCTCAAAGAAGTGGGAATAGGAGAATCTAAAAGTAAAGCAGCAGCTAGATTGCTTCAAATTGAAAAAAGATTCAAGAAGGATGAAGACTTTAAGAATCAATAACACAATTTCATGAACGAGTACATCCAGTTGAATCACATGGAACTAATTAAAGATGATACGGAAAAAGATGCTTCTCGGGTTTACTACATGCCACACCATTCTGTCATAAAAGAAGATAGCACAACTACGAGATTGAGGGTAGTTTTTGACGCTTCCTGCAAAACAACAACAGAAACATCACTAAATGAAATGATGCATGTTGGTCCAACATTACAAGACAACGGCAATATTGATCAGATGGAAAAAAAATCGTTATGTGATTGCAGCGGACATTGAGAAAATGTTCAGACAGATCAGAATAGCCCGCGAAGATCAAGATTTTCAACGAATCCTCTGGCGATCTGAAACAAATAAGCCAATGAGCAGTTATAGATTAAAAACTATCACATACGGAACAGCGTCTGCAACTTATTTGGCTACAAAGACGTTACAACAATTAGCAATTAATGAAGCGTCAAGATATCCAATTGGTTCAAAGATTGTTCAAAACGATTTCTATGTGGATGATCTTCTATCTGGAGCTAACTCAATCGCAGAAGCAATCGCTGCGAAAAAGGAACTACTAAATCTCCTTTCCGGTGGAGGTTTCAACCTCAGAAAATGGTCTAGCAATGAAAAAGCGTTATTAGAAGAGCTTCCAGAAAATCTGAAAGAAACAGGACTCCACACTATAGAATTTAGTGATACAGTGAAAATACTTGGGCTCCTGTGGAACTCTTCAACAGACACCTTTCAATTTAAAGTTATTTTGGCAGCATCTAAAACAACAATATCCAAACGAACAATCTTATCAGAGGCATCAAGGCTTTTCGATCCGCTAGGATGGTTAGCACCAGTGGTGATCCAGGCAAAAATTCTACTTCAAGATTTATGGGCTTCTGGTGTAGGATGGGACGAAAAACTCCACGTAAATCTTGAAAACAGATGGTTAAACAACAAAATGGAATTACCACGTTTAGAGGAAATTACAACAGTGACGCCAAAATTGGAAAACAAAGGTTGCACCGTTAAACCAAACAATATCCCTACCAAGATTAGAGCTCAACGCCGCATTGCTACTTTTTAAATTGCTCAAAAATGTCAAACATGCGTTGAACATCAACAGCAATATATCAACATTTTGCTGGAGCGATTCCACAGCAGTTTTGGGTTGGATAAAAGGAAACCCACAATACCATAAGACTTTTGTGGCGAACAGAATAACAGAGATACAAGCCATCACCGTTCCTAGCCAATGGCATCACGTGGTCTCTAATGAGAATCCTGCTGACTGCGCATCTCGAGGTAAACCCAGTTCAATTATTAACCCACAAAATTTGGTGGAAAGGGCCAAAATGGCTAAAGGATTTGAGCTATCCAATAACAAAAATCAACAATGAAAAAATGGAACAAGTGGCCAGCATGGAACGAAAATCAATAAGAACATTTACAACAACAGTGAAAAAGCCTGTGATTGAATTCGATAGATTCTCTTCGTTACAACGGCTTGTTTATAGCATTGCATACTGTCTACGATTTCCATCAAATGCAAAATCAAAAACTAAAAACAACTCCCATTTCAAACCAGAGGAACTGAATGCATCGCTAAGGGCTATAATCAGAGTCGCACAGCAGGAAGGTTTTGAACCAGAATTAAAGAAGTTAAAAGCGAATCAAAACCTACCAAAGAATAGTACAATTTTAACCCTAACTCCATTTCTAGACGGAAATGACCTACTCAGAGTCGGAGGAAGGATAACAAATTCTAATCTCCCATTTGAAGAAAAACATCCGATAATAATGCCCAGAGGTCACAAATTGTTAAGTTTGCTTGTCAAAGAAGCCCATGGTGGCAACTCAATAATCGATAACACAATCAAGCTGATGAAATATATATAATTCCAATCTCACAACAACATCATTGAACAATTTGATAAAAGATCAACAGAGATTAAGATTGGAGATGATACAACTAAACGAATATCGAACATACGAAGAAAGGGTTCGCCTGATATTAATGAGCGCACTCGAGTTGACTTTAATACTTAAAAAACTTATAGGACACGCAACAAGGTCTGCTTGATATTATTTACTATGCACATCATAGTATTTTGCATCCATCGATACTCGCGCCGTCACAATTAGAAGACCAACTGCAATTTATTCATCAAAATATACCAGCATCAATAACCATTCCTGGCCATAACATTCATGATCTCATGCACATATATCAGAGCATGGATGTACGTAGTAGGGTAACACAACGAAATGTCATAATTGAGGTTATCATACCATTGTCCTTTGCAACGGATTATAACCTGCTAGCCGTCTTCCCAGTTCCGAATATTAATCATAACGGCACTCAATCACACATCGTTATATCAACAAAATATTTAGCAATGAACAATCATCGAGAACATTTTGCTACTCTAACAACAGAAGAAATAAAGCGTTGTCAAATACTCGAACCTACGCAATTTCGCATTGACTAACAAAACCCAGTGTGAAGTAGCAATCTTACAGCGAAAACCAACGCTTGACACATTATGCAATGTTGAGGAAATAAATTCAACTAACCATTGGATAAAACTGCATGCTCCAAATCAATGGATATACGTAATTACAAATAAAACGACAGTTGATATCATATGCGGATCCAACATCGACTCATACAGCCTTCAGGGGTCCGGATTAGTGACGATAGATGCTGGTTGTAAGTTAAGGGACGACAATCTCTTCATCATCGCTATCGGCACAGCACATAATAATATTAGAAAGATATTTGAACGATCATCTAATATATTAAGCGGAGCGATCAATCTAAAGGAATTCAGTTCGCAAATAAAACCCAAAACAACAACACCCGATAATCTTAGCCTGATGCCAGCAATTGAGACTACCGATTTGGAAAGGGAGCTAAAAGTGATAAAGGAAAGGGAACAACTACCAACAGAAATGAATCATTATGATGTTCATCATTACACGATATCCTACTTAACTATAGTACACGGAGAGAAATAATTAAGCATAATCAACATATATTGTGCATATGACATACCGATTTGGAGCCTAGTGTAACTTTACTTACCTTGAGAGATACTTTACTTGATTAAAGAATTTTCATTTTTTTGAATAATAAGAAACTTAGTCATAATTTGAGAAAAATATGACTAATATTTTAGAAAATTATGCTGAAATGTTGCATTAATTTTCAGGAAGTAAGAAATTGATTAACTAAAAACAATCTAAAAAAATCAAAAGTTGAGAAAAAATGTAGTGAACAATTTAGCAAATTGCGTTATAAATATGCATTCATTTGTAAGAAATAAGCATCAATTGTTCTAAACATATGCTACAAATCGTCATAATTTCAGCAAAATGTGGTAAATATTCTAGAATATTGTGCTGGAAGTATGTCTCTGATTTCATGAAATACGAAACAGATTTACTAAAAATATTACGGAAAATTTCATAATTTGAGAAACTTATGGTTAACGTTTTAGAATATTGTGCTTGGAATTAACGTTCACTTTAATAAAATAAGAGGCAGATTTGTTAACGTGATTTGTTAAAGCGTTGAATATATTAAACAAATATGGATTAATTCAGTACGAGAAAAACACAAATTGACAGAATTGATTTTATAAAAAATTTATTTCATATTATAATTTCATAAAAAAATTAAATCAGCTTTTCAATTATATAAATATAATGTACGTTCATAATAACTAAAGAGTTTTTATACCAAATTACAATATGTATTTCACTTAAATTTAATAAATTATAATACCTATCTAAATTACTGGTATTTTTCATTGTTATAATACTAATAAAAATAATCAGTTCTACTTTTCTTAATTATACAAATATTTCAAATTATTTCATTGATATACATATTAAGCGATAGGTTTTTATAAATATCTTATTTTAATACACTCGTCTCCATTAAATAGTTTATAATATTCAAAAGGTTTGTATTCAAATTCAGATACTTTAGCGATATTTAAAAATTCGTTATATTTTCCTAAAATCATAAAACAATTTAAATGATCGTTGAAATTTATTTTAAAACGATTTAAAATCAAATAATTAATATTATCAATATCTAAAATCTCAGTTATTTTAAATAATTTATTTTCCTTAAATAAAAATAAGTTTCTCATGTACTGAGAACCGTTAAAATAAGTAATTTTCATATTTTGAACTGATTTCAGTTGTTCAGTTGTGAACTTTTCTTCCAGTAGAGTAAAATAAGTTTGCTGTTTAAGGTCTGATAATTTCATAAAATTGAAGCTCTTATTACAACAATTCACAGGAGACTTCAGAATGGAATAACTGAATTTCATAGCATACTTTTTCGCAACTGATAATGGTAAGTTTTTTCGACTGCCAGTAACATTGGTATAATTTTTCATTTCCCTGTTTTTAGACTCAAATCGCATACACCAAAGATACCTTATGGGCCCAGACTTGCGAATTACAGAACAGTAATGGGTTACTATATGATGTTTTGGTTTCAGATTAGTTTGAAATAGATTAATATAGAGCTGATGATGCTGCATAATTAAATTATTTAAATTTTCTATTGTTTTTTAGCACTGAGTGCTTTTCACAAAAACAATTTTTTATGTTTTTTAAAATTATTTATAATTTTTTATTTAATTGAATTTATTCTAATATATTTAACTTTAATTAATTAAATTTCATTTATTTAAATTTAGTTTTTATTAATTTTTAATTTATTAAGTTTCACCACCACTGTGTACACGCGTACGTTTCGAGAATTTAAACAAGACTGTTTTATATCAACCAAAACTGGAAAAATCAATAAATAGAAATGAAAGAGACATCACGACGTTTTTCTTGTTGTTCTTGTTCTTGTGTTTTGAGTATGCATACTGTGAACGCTAAGTGTCTGGTTCCATTTCGCTTTCGGAAGATGTTGTTTGTGAATGTTGAGAATAACAACCATATGTGCGGTTTTTTATAATTGGGAAGCAAGCTTAATATTTAAATGAATGAGTTGAATTGCAGTTGCTTCGATCGATTTCACAAATAAATTTCAAAGTTGAATTTATGTTTTGTGTTGTAAATAATTTATTGTGGTGGATGAGACGCCACAGGACTCCGCTGCAAATGGATTCCCCCTCCCTAGGAAAATATTGTTGTATCGGCTGAAATACGAACGGATTTGTGTGTTCGGTGAGCTGAGGTTTGTTCAGCTGAGCAAAGTATGCCATAAGCCGGTTTAAGTCGATCAATTGAAATGGTTTGGTTTTTACCATTAATTGAAACGACGAATTGTTTCCGAAGGCGTCGTATAACCTTGTATGGGCCTTCATAGGGAGGAGATAATCCTAAGCGAACCTTGTCTGTCCTAATGAAAACAAAATCACAGTTTGAAAGTGCTTTTGGGACAAATATATCATCTTGTTTTATTTGACGAGTGGTTGTTGGTATAAGGTTCTGCATGGTTTGTCGCAGTCGGTCGATAACTGTGTCGCTAGTTGGTAAAGGTGAAAGAGGATTTTCGATAAAGAACTCACCAGGTAGTTTGATCGGTTGACCATAAACTAATTCCGCAGGTGAGCATTTCAAATCTTCTTTCACTGTAGCTCGGATTCCAAGAAGTATGATTGGTATTTCCGAACTCCAATGTATTGTGTTGCTTCGGGCCATTAAAGCAGCTTTGAGTTGTCGATGAAAGCGTTCGACCATGCCATTGGCTTGTGGATGGTAAGCCGTCGTCCGTATCCGATGTGATCCAAGGAGTTGTGTTAACTCAGTAAATAATTTGGATTCGAATTGCGTTCCCTGATCGGTTGTAATATGAAGGGGCACGCCGAATCGTGATACGTAGTTGTTGACGAATGTAGTGGCAATGGTTGCAGCTGACATATTAGTCATGCAGTATGCTTCGGGCCAGCGAGTGAAGCGATCGACACATGTTAACAAGTAAGTAAATCCATTAGATGGAGGAAGTGGTCCTACTATGTCTAAATGGATGTGTTCGAATCGACCAGGCGGAATCTCAAATTGTCGATGGGGTGATTTTGTGTGTCTTTGAACCTTGGCACGTTGGCAGGATAAGCAAGACTGGGCCCAATTGCCTACGTCTTTGTTTATATTAGGCCAAAAGTAGCGAGCAGTAATCAATTTACGAGTTGCACGGACTCCAGGATGTGAAATGTTGTGTAATGTGTCGAAGATGGTTCGACGTAGTGAATCTGCAATGTAAGGGCGATTGTTACCAGTAGATGTTTCGCAGACGATTTCTAGGCCAGGTAGTTTGAAAAGCTCTAGTTTCATTGATGAACTAGTGCGACATTCGGAACCAGAAAATAAATTCTGAAGTTCTAGGTCGGCTTTTTGTGTGATTGCTATTTTGTGCAAGTCGATGTGAGTTTCGACTGTGGTCATTTCGTTGTCGATAGTACGGGATAGTGTGTCCGCGACAACGTTGTCATGTCCGTGAACATGCTGAATATCCGTGGTAAATTGACTTATGTAATCCAAGTGGCGAGATTGCCTTGGATTACGTTCAGTTTTTGACTGAATTGCTCTAGTCAGAGGTTTGTGGTCGGTATAAATGGTGAAGTCCCGACCCTCGACAAAATATCGGAAGTGTTTGACTGCCAGATATATTGCGAGTAATTCCCGATCGAATGCGGAATATTTCTTTTCGGCATCCGAGAGTTTCTTCGAAAAGAATCCCAGTGGCTCCCAACACTCGTTATTGTACTGTTGTAGTACGGCACCGACAGCAGTGTTTGACGCGTCAGTGGTTAAGCTGAGCTTTGAGTCGCTCAGTGGGTGTGCCAGAAGTGTTATCTGGGCCAATTCAGCCTTTAGTGACGTGAATGCCTGTTGACATTCGTCGGGCCAATAGAAGTTCTTGGCTGTTTTGGGCTTTTTGAGTAAAGCTACCAAGTGGCTGTGAATTGGTGCGAGTGTTTCAGCGAGCTTTGGTATAAATCGGTGGTAGTAATTTACCATACCGATGAATCGCTGAATACTTTTTATTGAGTTCGGAGCTGGGAAATCCCTAATGGCGTTAATTCGTTCTTCAGACGGCAGAATACCATTAGGGGTTATCTTGTGGCTGAGGAAATCACGAGTGGATGCGCCAAAGACACATTTTGAACTCTTAATGTGCACATCAAACTGCGTTAGTTTCTGGAATAGCTGTTCCAGGTGCTTTTTGTGTTGTTCCTCAGTTTGTGAAGCTACAAGAATGTCGTCAATGTAGACGAAGTCTAAATCACGTACGACTTCGTTCATAAAACGCTGAAACGTTTATGCGGCATTGCGTAGACCGAATGGCATTCGGGTAAATTCGAAGAGGCCAAACGGGGTCGTGATTGCCGTTTTGTGAACGTCTTAAGATGCGACGGGAATTAGGTGGTATGCTCTGACGAGATCTATTTTTGAAAAAATTTTGCATCCATGCAAGTGCATAGAGAAATTTTGGATATGGGGTATCGGATAACGATCAGGTGTTGTCACCGTGTTTACTCGTCGATAATCCCCACATGGTCGCCAATCGTGATCTTTCTTTTTCACCATATGTAAAGGACTAGAGACTGGAGATGCAGATGGTCGGCAAATCCCTAATTCCACCATGTGTTGGAATTCTGCGAGTGTGGCTTTGTGGCGGACTGAATCTAGCCTGCGTGGTCTTGACACGGGCAGATGGCCTGCTGTGACAATATGATGAACCACATTGTGTCGGACTGGCAAATTGTAGTTAGGCTCTGCTGTGAGTAAAGGGAATTGTTTGAGCAGAATGCCGTAGCCATTGTTGACCGTGAAATGAATCGGTGTCGGTGTGTCGACTTGAACCATTGTGGCATTGATTGACAGCTTAGTTGCTGAATCAACCAGCCGTTTGTTTTTCAGGTCAACAAGTAGTCCGAATTTACTAAGGAAGTCAGCGCCAATGATCGGACGATTCACTGCAGCTAAGGTAAAAGCGTGCGTGAAGGTTCTTTTAAGTCCGAGATCCACCTGAAGCAACTGTGTGCCGTAAGTGTGGATAGTAGTACCATTGGCAGCCGAAAGGATTAGATCGGAACTGCGTTTTAAAAGTGAATAAGAGAATTTCAATAAATGTGCTGGAATAACCGAAAGGTCAGCGCCAGTGTCGACTAAGTAAGTTAATTTGTTTATTCGGTCGTGAACGAACAAACGTGACGTATAGAGGGTTGAAATAGTGTTGGTCACGACCCGGTAGTTTACGAGTTTTTTGTTTCCGCATCAATTTTTTGAATTGACACAGTCGCTGGTTGCGACATATAGAAGTTACAAGGCTTGTTGCACTTTTTAGCGGCCGCACCGAACTTATAGTGGTAGTAACATTTTCCCTGTTGGCGGTTGTTGTTATTACTGTAACTTTGGTACCGATTCTGTGATTGATTTCGGCGTCCGCGCGACTGACTCCGGCTTCGGAAGAAGTTATTAATTGTTTTTTCAAGCCGAGCTAATCGATCCTCAACTGAGCTGGTCCCAGGAGGAGATTGACGATTTTCATTATTCGTGTTGTTGTTGCGTGCTGCGGGTCGAGATTGTCTCCCAATTTGCGATACATTTGAGTGTTGTTGCTGGCCAATGTTGATGATATCGTACATCCTGTCGGCGGTTTTGGCAAGAGTTTCGAGAGAAATGGACTCGGGCTGGGCCACGAGTGCTATTTTTATTATCTCTGGCATGTTCCTGATCCAGAGTGATCTTATGAGATTTTTCGGAAAGTTCTCGCCAGCAAGAGTAAGTATCCGTCGTAGCACGTCTGATGGCTTACGGTCGCCTAATTGTTCTCCCGACATGAGGATTTCAAGTTGTTTCTCATTCGAGGGCGCTAATCGATCCAATAAAGTTGATTTTAAAATTTGGTAGTGGTTTTCCGTAGGTGGTTTTTGTAAGAAATCCGATATTATGTCGCATATTTCAGGCGACAAGGATGACAACGTGTGCATATATTTTTGTTTGTCTGTCCTTATACCCTGTAGGTCAAACTGTATTTCCGCTAACTGAAACCAGCTGTTGGCTCTCTGTGGCCAGAACGGTTGTAAATTTGGCTTTGTTGTTGCAATCGCGACCTCAGGGTGTGGTTGATCGGCTGTATCCATGTTGGCTTCGTTTTCAGTCTTTGTATCAGCCACCGAACTGCCGTTAGGCATTATGAATTTATATAATGTAGGTTATAATAGATAAACACTGTGATAACCACCACAAATACCAAGAAAAATATGCAAATATGAAATACCCAGAGCACAAAAACAACAAATGTGAATAAAAGTAAAAACTTGCAATACCAGTGGATACGGAATAAAAGAACGGAATTATTATCGAGTGGAGCTAATTGTTTACGCGTCTGGTGGTGAAAAATAATTTACAATTGTACAAATGAATTGATCGAAATCGAGTAAAATATAATATAATATGTTGTTTTGAATATAATATGTTATTTTGATATAGTTTGTGTTATTATGATATAGTTATAAAATATAGTAATAAAACGCAAATTTATAAAAAAAACTTTACTGTCAAGAGAAAAAAAAATCTTTTGTGATTAACTTGCGTTTTTTTTTTGTTTCTCAGTTGTATGTCTGTGTGCGTTGCTCCCTCGGTGTGATGCTACCACGTGGATTGCCCCTAACACTTCCGTGTTGCGGGTGATTCGGTTGACACGCCTATGTGCGTATATTGTAGCTCCCACGTGGATCGCCCCTAACACTTCCGTGTTGCGGGTGATTCTGTTGACACGCCTATGTGCGTATATTGTTGCTCCGTATTTTGGTGTTGTTGTATGTGTATTTAGTTGCAATTGTTTTTGCAGATATACTGTGTATATCCCGTATTCTATTATTTTTTATTTTTATGTACGATATATAAACCGTTTTTTAATTTTTTTTTTCAAAACTGTAGCACGTCTTTTTATTTTTTCCACTAAAAAGTATGTACCGGTGTTTAATTTTTGGTTTACACGAAACAAAATTTTCACGTTTGTTTTTTTATTTCACTACAAAAAAAATGATGTATGTACCGGGTTTTATTTTGTTTTTGAATTACCGTTTATTACGTTTTTTGTTTTTGTTTTTTATTTTATTTTATGTATTTTATTTTTACTGTTATTTTATGTTTGAAAAATACATGAGTGTGTAAGTATGTGCGTATTAATTTTCTCGCACGATTTTTTTAACGTTATATTCCTAAAAAGGAACGTCGAGGTCACCACTTTAGCACTGAGTGCTTTTCTCAAAAACAATTTTTTATGTTTTTAAAAATTATTTATAATTTTTTATTTAATTGAATTTATTTAATTCTAGTATATTTAATTTTAATTAATTAAATTTCATTTATTTAAATTTAGTTTTTATTAATTTTTAATTTATTAAGTTTCACCACCACTGTGTACACGAGTACGTTTCGAGAATTTAAACAAGACTGTTTTATATCAACCAAAACTGGAAAAATCAATAAATAGAAATGAAAGAGACATCACGACGTTTTTCTTGTTGTTCTTGTTCTTGTGTTTTGAGTATGCATACTGTGAACGCTAAGTGTCTGGTTCCATTTCGCTTTCGGAAGATGTCGTTTGTGAATGTTGAGAATAACAACCATATGTGCGGTTTTTTATAATTGGGAAGCAAGCTTAATATTTAAATGAATGAGTTGAATTGCAGTTGCTTCGATCGATTTCACAAATAAATTTCAAAGTTGAATTTATGTTTTGTGTTGTAAATAATTTATTGTGGTGGATGAGACGCCACAGTTTCTTCCGTATAGAAAGGTAATAACATTTGATCAACCAGTTTTTCGAGTAGGCATATATATTTCCATCCCTGATCATTTCGATCTACTAAATCTCCTACTAATAATGAAAAAAAATGTAACATACTGTAAGCCTCCCTTGCAGAAAGATGAAGTGTTTCTGCTTTTAAATGGTTTTCCTTAATAACCTCACATCTATTTCGAATTTCGATTTTACCATAATTAAAATTTCTTAATCTGAAATTGAAAGTTTCTAGATCAAAATTATTATTACCAATAAAAAAATTGAGAACTTTAACTAAACCAAATTTGACAATTCCGTCAAATGCATCATGCATTACATCCACAGAAAAGTTTTCAGTAACATGAAATGTTGGAATTGTATTAAGAAGAGATTCTGAAGCGATTCCGGTTTGTTTATAATTCCCTAACACAATTTGGTTGCTATAATTATCACGATCACGGACCATTAGTGTATCTTCACATAACAGAGATTGCGTATCCTTTTTATGCATTAAACAAAACCTACAATAATAATTGTGAGTGAAGCTTTTTGAAAAACAGAGCAGATCATTTAATGCTTTGTTGTCTCCTATAACAAGGCCCAGAATGAAATAAACTTGAAAATCTCCCTTATCGGTATGTAGCAGTATCCCATTTATCTCAAGGTCTTTTAAAATTTCAATTAGTTTGTGTAGTACTCTATTGCTTCCAACTTTTTTAAAAATTGCAGATTTTAGAAACATTGCTGGAAAAATATTTTCAAGTTTGGAAATTTTATCCAAAGGTAATACTGGGAAGCTATAATAAAACGAAGCAATGGTTTGCACCCCTGCATGACTCCCAATTAGATCATTTACTTCTACGTCATCATAATAAAGAAAATATGGTATTGCGATTTTATTGCCTAATTGTTTTAATTTAGTTTTCCATAATTCGCCCTGAATAAAATGTTTTATATATTTTACATCTTCCAATTCTTTCATATAATTTCTAACATCAAGCAACATATTGGGAAGTTCGAAAAAAGATTTCATTTGGAATACTATAAGTGAAAGAACCCCTTTCAGCTCAACTTCCGATAATCGTGAAGTACCACCATGAATGTTCTTTTTTACTATTTTTTCAATCGTAAATTGATTGGGCGATTTCATTACGTTTAATTGAGTTAAAGACTTTATTAGTTTATACTCAGTGTTCACATTCGCAAATGGTTGAGAGCAAATATTTATAAGGTTTACAATATATTCTTCTCTAGTTGAATTTACCTCTTCTAAAAGAGCTGACTTTATAAGAGCGAACATTTGAGAAATATTTT
This sequence comes from Tipula vernalis, assembly GCA_958295665.1. NCBI lineage: Eukaryota > Metazoa > Arthropoda > Insecta > Diptera > Tipulidae > Tipula > Tipula vernalis. The sequence goes on from OY282561.1 coordinate 2,003,971, forward strand.
CCGAAAATTCTTTTAAAATTTCTTCAATTTGTTTATTTGTTAAATGGCTGTAACTATTTAATTTAGAAACAAAAATTAAAGAATTCGTTTTTATATTTTCCTGAATTTGTGCTAAAGATAAGTTCGCATCCTGCGTACTACATCTATTTTCCCTTATAATATGTAATTGTTTACAAGATTCGTTATTCAAATTATGAGTATTTTCTAATGCACTGTTATGAGAATTTTTTAAATGAAAATTAAATGTTCGTAATGAAGAAAAAGATTGAGGACAACTTGATTGGTTACATTTGAAATTGTCATTAGACTTTAACATGTGCACATATTTTAAATGAACAACTTGTCTATGGTTGCAAATGTGTCCTTACATTTAAAACATAAATACATGTTCGCTAATTAAAATGATATTTCAGATACTATTACTAAAATTAAATAATAAAGGTTATTTGATTTGTTAAATTAAAATTATTTGATTTGTTAAAGTATTCTAATGTACGAAAATTTACCTACCATATGTATGTATATAAATATATATATATATATATATATATATATATATATATATATATATATATATATATATATATATATATATATATATATATATATACAGTACCGCTAAAAAGTCACCGGAAGAATGGTTTTCGTTTCATAACTTTTCACGAATCAAAACATTTTATAATTAATTTTTGATTAATAATTCTTTATCATATTTCACATTAAAAACTAATATTAAGATTGTAATTTTAATTCACACACGACTAAAAAATAATAAATAAATACCTACAAAGAAATAGTCACATTATTTCATACTTCAATTTTATTAATTCATACATTATATCACATTTTATTACAATAAATTAAATTAAAAAACATTAATATCTGGTTGCATAACCTGTAGCTGTTATTACAGCAGCACACCGTGACGGCATGGAATCAACAAGCTTTACTAAGCAATCTGTTGGAATTCGATTCCACTCTCGCTCCAAAACTGTGTAAAGGGCGTTCAATTTTGTAAAATTTTGCGTCCGAATACGTCTATCGAGCTCCTCCCACAGGTGTTCGATCGGATTCAGATCGGGACTTTGGCTTTGCCACTTCAAAATTTGAATTTTTTCCTTCCGCAAGTATTCGGAAACATGTTTGGACGTGTGTTTGGGGTCGTTGTCCTGTTGAAACATCCAGTCGGAACCCATTATTTGCCTTGCATGAGGAAGCATGCGTGTTTCCAATATTTTCTCGTACCCAAACCGATCCATCGTTCCATGTATTCGGTGAAGTGGTCCAACAAAATTTCGGAAGAAACAGCCCCACACCATAACACTTCCACCGCCGTGCTTAACTGTGGGAACCTGGTATTTAACCCTTTCAGTCCTGGTGGTTATAAAGAATAACCACAAATTTTAAATCCGTTGCGTCCGGAGTTTGTTTTTTTAGAATAAAATAAGTTTGTATATAAAAAAAATATTTATTATAATTCATTGTATATATATACATAAGCAAAACTTTTAAAATTCATACATGAGGCACTGAAATAGGTGGTTTGCTGGTAATGACCACAAGGAAAGTACGTCTCTTTTATCTTCAATATAGTTATTATTTGGTATGGTACATGGAAAAACAATTTCTGTTATGACTTAAGCATAGACCAACGTTGCAGGTTGAACATTTCCATAAAGTCCTATGCGGTTCACGTCTGGTGCTACATAGAGCACATCTAACAGATGTTGACCGCATAGGCATATGTGCATTTTTGTCATATCGCACTTCTAAAGGTACTTTTACCTTGAATGAGTTTACGAGAGGTCCACTACTTTTTCTGCCACGTTTCGCTCTAGTTGGATCAGCACCAATTAATCCAACAGCGACAGCAAGCCGAAAATCTTTTAGATGCATATTTGAATCTAATCTTTCCTGAAAGATTATGTAAGAATTTACAACCGCAACATCCAGGAAATAAAAAAAAATTCGGTGCCACCACTTTTGTGATTTTCGGTCGATTTCATAAATAGATTTCAACATATCGAATTTATCGACGTAACCCATATGGCAATTGTAATCTTTAACCATGCTAGGGCACGCTATATTTTCTTGGGTACCGTCTTTTTTCCTTCTTTTTACCGTTTGAATTTCCGTAGGATTATGGAAATTCCCCAAAAACAGTACTGGTTTACGATCCATCCATTTTACGTGGACAATACCACCTTTAGAAACAAGCCAGTCGAAATCTCCTCGATTCATTTTATCAGCATTCATATCAGGAATGCCTTTGCGGTGTTTTCGAACAGTTCCACACGCGTAAATTCCTTTAGCAAGCAAATCTATTTGAAGTTGTTTTGAGTTAAAGAAATTGTCGAAATAAACTTTATGATGTTTGCCAACAATATTTCTTGTGAGAGTTGTGATAACACGATGTCCCAAATTTTTTTCGGTTGAGTTATTCACTTTTCCCGTGTAAATTTCGAACTCGCACACGTAGCCTGTTGAATCTGCACGAATCCACACTTTGTAGCCGCGCTTCACTGGTTTAAGTGGCATATATTGGCGAATGCTGCTTCTTCCTTTGAAACGAATCATCGATTCATCAATTGATTGGTTTTCGTGTGGTTTCATTGATTGCAAAAAAGTTTCACTCAATTTGGTCAGCATTGGCTTAATCTTGTACAGTTTATCATAATTTAATTTCATTCGAAATCAAGTTTGCCAAGTGATCGGACGCGTTTGTTTTTGCGTCAAATAATTTTCGTTTTGAAATTAAATATTATAATTTAATTGAAATTATAAAATTACAGCATTAAAAAACTGCAGTATATAGTGTTTTGTATATACGCTTGTGATTTATATTTATATGGTTTACAATTTTGTAAGCAAAATAAAAACGAATAACGAAAAAAATTCGTGAGTGTCCATTTTTAACGTTTAGTGGAAAGTAAACAAATTTTCAAGAAGAAATTATAAATTTTGAAAGAATTCATTGAAACGACAATAGACAATAATTATGACAAAGACTTGTGTCAAGTGCAACAACACCAAAAGGTGCAAAGAGCTTCTACACTGTTTTGGGCCTTGCAGCAAGTTCTTCCACGTTGACTGTCTGGATTGGAAGTTCCCTTCGAATGACGGTTGGATCAAAGCCGTTAATGACTGTCCTTATGCTGTTTTCATGTGCATGGAGTGTCAGCGTTTATTAAAAGATGAAAATTGTATGGCGTTGGACGAGATCAAATCATCGCTGGATAAAATCGACTCGAAGATATCATTAATTGCTGACACCACTCTTCCAACCGTTAATACTATAATTAGCCAGGCCGCCGAGTCTTTGGCAAATTCGTGTGCTTCGAGCCTTTCATCTGTTTGCAGTAAAATTGGGGACCAGATCGCTGAACAAATCCGCGATTGTTTCGCTCAGGCGTCGATCCTAACCGCTCACGCTGGCACCCCTTGTTCCGAGACATCGACTACAACTATCCCGGTTATTTCATCAGCAGCAGAAACCGCGCGTCGTGCGTCGTACGCGTCAATAAGTGGAACCAAACCATGTTCTCTGCCTAACAGTATCCGGATGATTAAACCGAAGTTTTGGTTTCATTTGTCGCAGTTCGATACCACTGTTGAGGATGCTGCGATTGCCGAATTTGTGAATGTCAACTTTGGTATTTCTAATGCTGTGGCTACCAAGTTGATACCTAACGGGCGTAAACTTACTGACATGGAGTATGTCTGTTTTAAAGTGGGAGTTGATGCAGATTTAACAGCAAAAGTTATGTCCACGGTGAATTGGCCAAATGATGTGTGTATCAGACCTTTTATTAATACAAATTTTCGGCAGCGTCAATCGCACCGTATGCCAGAAACGAGACAAGGTGTCTTTCTGAACCAGAAAATATCGACCCTGAAGCCTCCAGTGGTTATTACGCATCAAACTGTGCCGGATTCCGGCAAGTAAGTTCTGATCGCTCTAGCTTTACCTCAATTTATTACCACAACGCCTCTAGCATCCGAGGTAAAGCTAAGTCTTTTCGCCTAGGCGTTTTGGACAACGATTATGATATCATAATAATCTGTGAGACCTGGCTTACTATCAATATGTATTCTGGAGAATATTTTCCACCGGACTATGTCGTTCACAGGAAGGATAGATATGATTTTGACACCAGGCTTAGAGGGGGCGGGGTATTGATTGCGGTTAAAGTTTCTATTCCTAATGAGTTGGTTGCCTGTCATCCTAGTCTCGATGTTATTGCTGTTCGAGTCAAAGTGGCCAATTCCTCTATCGTTGTCATCGCAGTGTATGCTCTCTACGGATCGAACTTGGACTATTTTGTAATGTTAATCAATTTCATCGACTCAGTTGTGATGCCATCAGTGCATCCTAATGATCAACTTGTCATTGTGGGTGACTTTAATCTGCCCGATATTGCTTGGATTGATGTTGATGGTGTCTTTACATCGCTTTCCACTGACGAAAGGGCATTACACATTATCGACTATTTTGCTAGCATCTCAACCAAGCAGCTAAACCGTACTAGCAACAGTCTAGGGAAATACTTGGACCTGTTATTTGCCAATGACGTCATGCATTCCGAGGTTTCGTCATGTCTGGATTTCACCGGCTCCCAGAGCATCTACCACACACCGATTATGATAAATATTTTTCATGTGAATTGTACAACTGATTCTATTTCTAACAAGTTCTATTTTAATTTCAGAATTGCCGACTACGCTTCCTTAAACGAGTTCCTCAGGAATTCGGATTGGGACTTTTTGCAACGTGGCGGTAATTTAAATGACATTGTTTTAATGTTTAACGTCCTTCTCAGGAGTGGTATTGAAAGACACGTTCCGTTGGTTAAAAAACAACCCGGCTTTCGGGAGCCATGGTACAACAATAGGTTGTTAAATCTGGAGAAACGCCGCAATAAGTTCCATTCATTATACAGACGGTACGGAGTACAATTTTATCCCAATTTTGATAAAGCTCGCAAAGAGTTTAAAAGTTTAAATTGGTTTTTATATAACCAATATGTTGTGCGAATTGAGGAGGAATTAACATCAAGTCCAAAGGAGTTCTGGAGTTTTATGAATAGTAAGAGGAAAGTGGTTGGTTTCCCTTCTCCTATGTCTTACCAGAACGCCGTCGCTAGTCAACCCTCGGAGATCTGTAATTTATTTGCTAGCTTTTGTGCCTCAGTATACGAGCCAGCCACGATGCCTCCTACCATGTCCTCAAGAGGTCACAGTTCCGTGGACTTTAATTATTTTAAATTTACTGAGCAGGAAGTTCGTGATTGCTTGCTTAATCTGGATGTTAAAAAGGGCGCTGGTCACGATGGTATTCCGCCGATCCTTATTAAGCATTGTGCCGAGAGTTTGTCCCGCCCAATTACCTTCATGTTTAATGAAAGTTTACGTAGTGGGTTTTTTCCAGAGCCTTGGAAAATTTCCTGCCTTCATCCCATTTTCAAGGCGGGTAGAAGAAACGAAGTAAGTAACTATCGGGGGATTGCCATTCTTTCTGTCATACCCAAGCTATTTGAGTCTATGGTTCACAGGGTCTTGGTTTTCCATACTAAATCATTAATTTCTTCTGCTCAGCACGGGTTTTATCCAGGCAGATCCACAGTGACTAATCTGGTTTCTTTCTGTGGCAAATTATTTAGCAGTTTAAACTCCAGGCAGCAACTGGACGTTGTTTATACTGATTTTGCGAAAGCTTTCGATAAGATCGACCACTCGCTCCTGATCACTAAATTAAAGAACTTAAATTGTCAGTGCATCCCAATTGATTGGTTGTGTTCTTACCTTTCCGACCGCTGGCAATCCGTTAGGATTTTTGATTCTAGTTCCCAGCTATTTCGCGCGACATCCGGCGTACCGCAAGGAAGTCATATTGGCCCTTTATTATTTACATTGTTTATCAACGATATTGTTGACTGCTTTGAGTTTGCCAGTTGCCTCCTGTTTGCCGATGACATGAAAATTTTCGCCCGGGTCAACAGCGTGTCCGATTGCGTGAAGCTGCAGGATGATTTGGACAGATTTTGTAGTTGGTCTATTAGCAATAGACTGGGTCTCAATGTGAGTAAGTGTAAGACTCTTTCATTTTATCGCATCCAGTCACCTCTGTTTCATCAGTATCGTTTGTGCAATGAGGAAGTCGACAGAGTGGAGTTTATATCCGATCTGGGTGTAATTTTTTCAACTGATGCCACCTTTACCAAACATATTAACACCATTATACCTAAGGCATACATTATGTTGGGCTTTATTAAGCGGAACTGTAAGGACTTTATCGACCCGATTACTCTAACATCACTGTATGGTTCCTTTGTCCGTTCTATTTTGGAATATGCATCGCCGGTGTGGTCACCGTCTTATCACTGTTATTCGAATAGAATAGAGAGTGTTCAGAAGCAGTTTGTTTTATACGCACTTCGAGGTCTACCATCTGCACGGTCTGTTGAATATGTTCTTCCACCCTACCAAGATCGCTGCAACCTGTTGAAACTGCACCGTTTAGATTGTCGACGTGTTGTAGCATCGGCATTGTTCATTTGCGATATTTTCAGTTCTCGAATCGAATGTACCGAGCTGCTTTCGCGCTTAAATCTTTACGCTCCAGAACGTCAAATGCGTCCACGTGATGGACTGTTACTCGTCAACCGGGTATCAACAAATTACGGCCTTTCGGAACCACTTTTGAGAGCTTCGCGAGATTTTAATTCAGTGTATGGTGTTTTCGATTTCAATATGTCCAGAGAGTCGTTTAAGAAAGCTTTATTTAAATTTTTATAATAACTAAATAGTCGGCGTTTTCTATCTATATTTTATTCCTTTTGTGTTTTTTTTTTTTTTTTAACATGTTTGTATAGCTGATTGTTATCACTGTAGGCTATACATGATATATATAAATAAATATAAATATAAATATAAATATAATTTTGATCTTGCTTTTTTGGTTGCCTCTCATTATCATTCACATGTAGATTAGAAAGAAACCATGCGAAACGATCTCTATTAATGACTGAGCTTATATAAGTATCACGAAGCTCAATTTGCGAAGACCAATAATCTTTATAACTCGGCAGTTTCTTTATGCCCATAAGAATATTCAGACCGAGAAACGCTTTCATTTCGGCTACAGTAGTTGGTATAAATGAATTTTCATTACCCCCATTTTTTTGTAGCGCATATAAATTGGTTTGGAACACAAGATGTTCTAGAAAATCCAAAGGATATAATTGTAAAAACACATCAACAGGAAATTCAGCAGATTCATGTATATTTGGCCCTGATGATTCTGCAAATAAATTAGGCTTGGTGCAGTTCGCAATATCATCCGTCCAAATATCATCTTCATTATTGGGTACTTCATTAGATGGTGCTATTTCGTCGGATTCATCGTTACTATTCGATTCAGATTCAATTAAATTACGTTCATTTTGATCGACGTTTTGTTCAAAAATGACTTCCATATGTTCTATATCGAATAATTCATGTTGATTTATCGTTTCAAATTGTTCATCATCATCCGACATCGATACTTCTGATTCATTATCAGAGGGAATTTCGTCTATAATATTATATAAATCTTCAGAAGTTAATTTTCTGAGATCATAGGATTTCCGTTTCGAATTTTCTGCAGATATAAAAAAAATGTAGGTAAGTACCTTGTGGTTACCACATAGAACCGCCATAATTTTTTGTGTATAAATAATATGTGTAATGTATTACAATACAATTTCCCACAGTATAAATAAATATACACATTCCCGTAACAAAATAACATCATAATTACCTGACATAATTGTTAAAACTCCACAATATACAATAAAACTGTTGTTTGGATAACAACTACCTTACTACTGCATCAAAAGTCGTAAATATTATGAAATAAAATCTAGAAAAACCGTTAGACTTTGCGTCTGCGCTTAACTCATAGTGTAAAGAATACAATGCGCACTGTGGTTACACTATAATATCGTTAGGAACGTAAGGAAAAAAATGTTTATGTGTGGTTTTATGTATTAACCGGTAGGACGCAAATGCAATTTTTTCCTAATTTTATTCCGGACTCAAAGGGTTAACATCGTTCCTTTTATTGACTGGACGACGAACATATTGTATTCCATCAGACGAGAAGATGTTGAACTTGCTCTCGTCACTCCATAAAGTTTTTGACCACTGTTGGAAGTCCAGCTCAAATGCTCTTTCGCAAACTTCAACCGAGCTGCGAGATTTTTTTTGGAGATCAGTGATTTTTTAGATGGACGCCTTCCATGAAGTCCAGCGTCAGTCAGGCGATTTTTAATTGTGCAAACCGATACCTTTTTCTTGTAATTTAAATTGAAATCACTCATTATTCTAGGAGCAGGCAGTCTCGGATTCGCCAATGACTGCCTAACAATTACGGAATCTTCCCGTTTGGTAGTTATCCGGGGCCGTCCACTTCGAGGCTTACGCTTTAAGGTCCCACGCAATTGTTGGTTTATACACCACTCGTGCACTGTTGATAATGGCATGCCAAATTGTCGACTAACTGCCGACTGACTACTCCCATCGGTAACACATTTTACAACTGCCGATTTCAGGTCTCTAGAATATTCTTTTCGTTTTCCCATTTTTTTTTTGCAAGCAAATATAACGGACTATTATTAAATAATTACAATTTTTTTTCTATTTATTACCTACCAATTTAAATTTGCACTACAATAAATTATACCCAACAATATTGCACGCTCCGAACTATACAAATTTTCATAGAAACTAAACTATGTATTGCATTTATTTTTTACAAATTTGAAACAAAATATTCACGTTCAAACATGTTAACATTATTAATAAAAAAAATTCTAAAAACTGTATGAGAAGAAATAATATTTAGAAAAAATGCATCTTACGGTGACTGATGTATGTATCAGCGAAATAGTTGTATACGTTTATGATGAAACTGATTATCTATTTATTTAGTTTACCGATTAAAGTTGATAAGGATGTCGAGTTAAAATTTCCATCGATTTCCAAAAAATGGGCTTGTATAAATTCCCATTCTAGCTTAGCTTCAGATTGATATCTTAAATTAAATACATAATGTATTTTAAAACATGTGTTGATGGCTTGTATAAGATGATCAAACTTATAAATAACTGAATCATAAGTCACATAATAACACGTATTGTTATTTTCGCTTATTATAAATACAATCGGTTGCAAATGTAAATTGTAATTAGTCGAGTATACTGAACTTCCATAATTTTTTGGTTAAGTTATGTTTTGACTGGCCAGTTGGAGGTAGTATTGCGTGCAATGATTGGAGCACAAGCAAATCTCTAGAGTCTAGGAAAAGAAAATGATCAATGTAGGCAGTGACATTTGGAAAAAACAATAATAAACTACCTTTGTCGTTATTACTGTTTGAAAAATCAAAATTCTCTAGTTGTTTTAGTGAATGTTTGTCTTTAATTGAAGATTTTAATATTGGAACCACGTCCACTATAAATTTCTCCCATTTATTATATAACAGAGATCCCTTGTGTGGCTGAATGTAATTAAAATCAATGTCAATCTGTGAAGAAAATCAATTAAAACACACATATAGTATTTCGTTTACGTGAATAACAATAATTTAACTTTACCAACTGTGCCCCATTCGAGTGTGAATATCTTGGCCAAACTTCTAAAATCTGCTTAATATTTTTTCTTGGATTGTGTGTAATACGTATTTCAATGGACTTTCTCCACTTCTCGAGCACTATATCAAACGGGCTTGCATAAACTTGCAACCAAATTTGATCATCGTTGTCTTCAGAAACGGCGTCACTATCTTCGGTCACAAAATATTAAATCAAATTAGATAAAATCAATTATGTATTATGTATATATATATATATATATATATATATATATATATATATATATATATATATATATATATATATATATATATATATATACAATATATATATATAGGTATATACAGGGTGTCCGGGTTTGGGATGCTGATCCGTCATGGGGTGATTCCTTGGTTCATTCTGAGAAACAAATCGTATGTGGAGGAGGGATCCATTTTTGATATCCTTTGAGATACACGGTGTTTAAAAAATTTGGTTCAGAAAAAAAGTATACCCAAATATTAAACTGTAACTTCCAAAATATTTATCGGAGAGCAACCAACTTAGCCTTATTTGGTTGGTAATCGTATAGGCTATTATTAAGGTTTAAGTGGTTATCTTGTATCTGCATCCGTTTGAGAGCAATGGTGATTTAAATTAAAAAAAAAATATTTGTTTTTTATAAAATCGAGTTTTTCTAAAAAAAAACCGTTATAATTTTTTCTTTTGTTTATTTAATTTTAATTTTGTCATGATCTCCTCTACAATCCCTCAATACAAAGTTTGGGTCGAGGAGTTATAAAAGGTGCTCAAAATGTCCTCCTTGTGATTGAATACATGCTAATATTCGTTTAAGTATGCCTTTGGTTATTTCAATTCTTGGTAATTTTTCCCTTATATGTTGTGCTGCTGTGTGTATTCGTTGTATAAGTTCTTCTTTTGTTTCAATTTCTTTGGAGTATACAAGCGTCTTCATCCTTCCCCATACATAAAAATCCAATACCGTAAGATCGGGGGATCTTGCAGGCCAATGAATTGGACCTTTCTTCCAATCCAATTATTTGGATAATTTTCGTTAAAAAAATTCCTAACATTATTATGGTAGTGACAAGGTGCACCATCATGTTGGTATGTATGCGAGAATCTACTTAAAATGGGAACATCATCAAAAAGGAGTGGCAAATCGTTTTGTAAAAATTGTAAATAACGTTCACCATTTAATCTAGGTGGTAATATGAACGGTCCAATTAATTTATCGCCAATTACACCAGCCCATACGTTTACACTGAATCAGTACTGAAATGATATTTGTTTTTTCGAATGAGGATTTTCAGCAGCCCACGTGTGTAGATTGTGAAAGTTTGTTATGCCATTTCTTGTGAATTGAGATTCATCCGTCCATAGGATACGTTTCACAAAACTTGCATTGTCCAAATTCCTTTCCATCAACAAATTACAAAACTCCAATCTTGTAGTGCGGTCTATCGGTAATAGTTGTTGAACGGGTGTTGTATGGTATGGATGAAGATTCTCCTTGTGCAATACTTGATGAATTCGATAGCGAGAGACGTTTAATTGTAAAGCGACCCTCCTTATGCTAATAGAAGGATTTGCTGTTACATTACGGATTATACCTTCGTCGACATCCAAATGGTTTGGTGAGACTGAATGGGGCTCCGCCCGGGTATTCGATCTTGTTACGATATTTGGCAGTCTCCTATGAATATTTATAAATACTCTTGCGTCAGGAATGCGACGTGTTGGAAATCTGAGTTGATATTCATTGCGAGCTCGTGCTGCATTACCATCGCAAAATCCGTAAACAAAATGGATATCAATGTACTCCTCACCTGAGAACTGTGCCATTATAATATTAATTTGATTAAATTAATTAAAATTTTGATTCACAACACTGATACAACACTAGATAATATCTCGAAACTAATAACTGAATCTGAAAATATTTAGTTTTTGTTTTTTCAACATTTAAATAAATGAGTTGATAATCATCGCCTACTGTTTTACAGATCAAAATAAAATTGGTAAAATATTAACACTATAACATCTCTTAATTAGATTGAGAATAAACGGAATACGAAGAAAACTATGGCACGTGGGTACAAGTAATGTATTAGGGGATTGTAGAGGAGATCATGACAAATTAAAATGAAATAAACAAAAGAAAAAATTACAACGGTTTTTTTTGAGAAAAACTCGATTTTATAAAAAACAAATATTTTTTTTTTACTTTAAATCACCATAGCTCTCAAACGGATGCAGATTGCAGATACAAGATAACCACTTAAACCTTAATAATAGCCTATACGATTACCAACCAAATAAGGCTAAGTTGGTTGCTCTCCGATAAATATTTTGGAAGTTACAGTTTAATATTTGGGTGTACTTTTTTTCTGAACCAAATTTTTTAAACACCCTGTATCTCAAAGGATATCAAAAATGGATCCCCCCTCCACTTACGATTTGTTTCTCAGAATGAACCAAGGAATCACCCCATGACGGATCTGCATCCCAAACCCGGACACCCTGTATATATATATATATATATATATATATATATATATATATATATATATATATATATATATATATATATATAATGGGTTTGTGTTTAGACAGCAGTGGTCTCGCAATTTCATATATTTACCTTGGTCGAAATCTAATGCAAGATTAGACCGTTTTGTCCGTTTCTCTCTTGGAAATAAACCTGCGGCTCGTAGTTTCGCTGCACTATTTCGATAAGTATTGTAAAGTCTTCCTGATGGATATGTGCTTGTGTTACAATAGTATGTTTCCTGAAAATGTATATTTATTGTAATTTTGTTCGTATTGACCATACAATTTAGTTTTTCAAACTTTTCGCTCTGTTTTAAATATTTCACAAATATCGTCCGCTATTTTATCAAATTGAGAATGCTTCATAAAAATTTTCTTATTTAAATAAAATTCCACACAATCCTTTATAAGTTTATTCCGTAGGCAGTCGGGTATACAATGATTTCTTAAATACTTCTCATGGCTTGTCCACTATTTGTTAGATACAAGTTTAGATCCTGAACAAAATAAAATTACAATACATAATTAATAATGTTGTGTCTGTAAAGATAAATGTGATTTCTTTATCTAACAAATTCTTTTATAGTTGATGGCATTGTTGGGGTTTCAGGTATTAACTTCTGAGATGAACACACACTGGTTTCAACACAGACCTATGAAAAGCGAAATTTTTAGTAACGGGCTATTAGTGTTTTATTTTGTAATGAAACATGTATGTATTATGAATAAAAATTAAATTTAAAAAGTGCTTTCTCAAAATTAAGAGCCCTCCACTCTTGTAACTTCTTCCGAAAAACCAATAACACTCCCATTTGTTCTACAGGAAATAAACGGTCTAAATCCCGCTTTGTTAAAAGAGGTAACGAATTTATATCCAAACAGCAGTCTGAAAATATTAGTAAAATATTCAAATTCAAACGATACTCCACAAGTAAACGAAAATAACTACTAAAAAAAACACGTGCCTAACCTCAATCTAACCTAACATTAATTAATCAGAATTTACCACACACCACTATATCATTCCAGAAATGCTTATTTTCTGCACAAATTAACACACATCACTAAATATACTTACTTTTCAAATGTTGAAACAAATCACCTAAATTCCATGACACAAATAAATTCTTAAGTGCCGCTTGTTCCACCGTATTATCGAGACATTCATACATTTTTAATTTTCAAATAATCCATAAATTTACTTGCTCTAAATAATGATGTGTGAAAATATATTTGTATATTCACTTGTATTTTAATTTGGTACTTTTATAATATTGTATAATTAAAATTAATTTAATTATACTTTCTTTTATTAAAAATTAACTAAAACACTTAATCACATCCACGTATTAATATGTTTTTGCCTGAATATTCTATAAGGAATGAATTATTTTCGGGATCAATATAAGCTTGGTTAAAAAATAACCGTTAACAAAAACCAAATGAAATGTTGCCTACAAAAGTTACCTCCAGCATTTTATTTATTTATAATGAAGACAAACACTTAGTTTAACAAATAATAAATATTTATATGTCCTATTATGATCAGCACATCTAGTCAAACATTTCATTAAAGCTGTTTATATTTTTACTGTATAGATTAAGTACGTATATTTAAGATAATCACATCAAATCACTTGTTGATAAAAAAAGTTATTTAGCTGACAAAGTATTGAGTGTCATCATAATGAAAATATATATAAAATTTGTAGTATAAATTTGTTCAAAATTCCAATGAAAATATATGAGTATGGTTTACTTTTTCTCTTTCAGTAAATACAACAAATAAAATTATAAAATCAAATAAGCAAGAATAGTACAAATATACCAAAACATTTTCATTAACATTTTGAACGAACTATGTATACATATTTCCGTTATTATTTCGCATTTATTTTATATAATCCTTGTACTTTGAAATTGGTTTTAAACATTTGAATATTATTAAATATTTTCATTTAATTATATAATTAAATACAAGTAAACTACAAAATTATTAATTTAACACACCAAAGGAAATAATAACGGGTCTGAACCTAAATTTAGGTTGAAAATAGAACCAATCATCTTTGTTAAAATGTGCACATGATATGCTTGAATTGTGAAAAATAATTTAATTTTCAGTATTTAAAATTTTATACCTGAATACTGCATACATTTATTTCATAAATCAAGCGGAAAATTTACTGGATCAGTTAATCGTTAGCGCAAAATAATTTTCTTCGATGAAGCGTTATTTTCATATTAACAGTAACAAAAAGAACCATGCAAATTATGAAATATTTTCTTAATATATTTCTTTTTTATTTAAATAGCGCATATATTACTAAATGTATGATTAATATACTAAATTACGAGTTTCACGAATTAAGAAAGTGCAATACTTAAAAATTGTAAAAAAATTCTCTCCGTGTAATCCTAATAATACTTTTCGTCATTTTGTATTTTAAAACCAAAGCAATGGGTCAAGTTGTAATACCGGCAGCTTTGCCTCGACCGGATGAAAGTAGTGGAGTGTAAACAGGAGGCTACTCAAAACTATACAGCCCGGAATATGTTGACTCATCATTTTAACTCGTCAACATTACAACAGTTAATTTCCACCAAAGTATGTATAAAGTTTTGGTGTTTTTTTATTTTGTGTCTATTGTGCTGACACTTAACTTAATTTGTATTATATAAAATTATATATAAAGCGTAGCATTTAATAAAATAAAATATTAAATTGACACTAACTGATTTTGTGCTCATTAATTAAAAGACCCCAACATCGGTAACCTTTTAATTAATTAAATTTACATAAATCCGATACAACGGATAACATTGTAAACAGCCGGTCTTCCGAAACGTAGTGTGGTGCAGTGATGGAAAATGGAATTTTTGAATTGTACTGAAAATTGAAATGATATTGTACTAAACTGAGTTGAATTATACTTAATTTTTTTTAATACCTTTTTTATATAAAAGTAGTGCCCAAAAACTGTAGCTGCCGTTAAAAATTTCGGCCGATGCACAGATTTACTGTAATTGCAAGTTGGACAAACATTAAGTCTTGCAGCCAAAGCAATTCAATCTTCAAATTGTGAGTGCTGTTCGACTTTTGTTGGTCAGTTTCAAAATAACTTACTTTGATACTTCCGCTAAACAACAACAATAATCTTTATTTAATTGCTATTAAGAAAGCTAACTATTTAGTGTTGCAATTTGCATCAAATTCTTATCTGCTGTTTCTTTCAAAGGTGGTTAAAGAGGGGTGGTCACCGCAATTCCCCTCAATCATCAATCTCTTTCGTATTTTAAACGAAGATAACTCCACTGAATCAATCCAAAACTAATTACACATACATACGTATATATATATAGGTTAGGTTAGGTTAGGCTGGAGTGGCTGCTTACGCACACTTAGACCGGTGACGATCCATTGTGATACCACAGGATGTATCCCCTTTTACCCCTATTGGAACCATTTCGAGCTACTTATGTAGCGTAAGACGTCCCGCACTTTAATGTTTTCGAGATCCGAGAGGCAGTCCATCCTGAACTTACCTAAGTGTTTGTGCCTTCTGAGAGCCAATGCTGGACACGAGCAAAGGAAGTGGACCAACGTCTCTTCCTCCTCTTCGTCCAAGCAGCTTCTGCAGAAGTCATTAGCCTCCAGACCCAGCCTTCTTGCATGTTCTCCAAAAAGGCAGTGTCCCGTGAGTATTCCTACCACCGTTCTTAATTCACGTCTGCGTAAGGATATTAATGCCCTAGTGCGCCCCAAGACCAGCTTTGGCCAAACTTGTCTTGCAACTCTACAGGCTAGGGTGTTAGACCTCCTTTCCCCCGCTGAGGATAGCGCCTGCTTCCCAAGTGCTTGTCTCAGCGCTGTGATAGGCCTCCCCAGACTTGCCCTTTCCGGTTGCAGCTGGAGAGTCGTACCATGCCTAGCAAGTTCATCTACCCTGCAGTTCCCCATGACGCCCGAGTGACCTGGGACCCAGACTACCTGGATGTTGAAATGCTCACCCATCTCATTTAGAGATGAGTGACAACTCAACGCCACCCGTGACGCCAAAGACACCGATTCTAACGACCGGATCGCCGCTTGACTATCCACATAGATTGTGATATCGTCTGAGGATAACACATTATGCTTCAACCACGTCATGACCTCCTCAATCGCTACGACTTCAGCTTGGTACACGCTGCAGTAATCAGGGAGACGAATAGAAATATTTACATTTAATTTGTCACAGAATACTCCAGCTCCTACTTTGCCGTCTAGATTGGAGCCATCTGTGAAGAATTGCAACGCTTCAGTTTCCGATGACGGTCTATCCCTCCAGGATTCCCTTGAAGGGAAGGAGGTCCGAAATCGCTTCTCGAAGCGTAGAGTAGGTTTAATGTAGTCAAGATTCGCCAGCTCATCCTTCAACGATCTGACGATAGTAGAGTGTCCTACACTAAGACACCTCCACTGAGAGACGGCTGCAAGTCGTACAGCCATATTTGCCGCCATCTGTTTGCCAAAAATGTCGACCGGAAGAAGGTGCAACATAACCTCTAAGGCACTTGTCGGTGTTGACCTCAATGCCCCGCTAACAAGCATACAGGCCGTTCTTTGCACTCTCGCAATCTTACTTTTGTAAGTTACCTTGTCCAGAGCTGGCCACCAAACACCCACCCCGTACATGAGTACAGGTCTCACTACGGCGGTGTAGACCCAGTGTACCAGCTCCGGCTTCAGACCCCATCTATGACCAATGGCGTTCCTACAGGAGTACAAAGCAATAGTAGCTTTGTTTATTCTCTCCAACATGTTGGGCTTCCAACTAAGCTTACTGTCCAAGATAATGCCCAGATATCTAGCTCTATCAGTAAAAGCAAGTCTCGTGCCATTTAAGGTAGGAGGGACAACTACCGGGATTTTGTATTTTTTAGTAAAGAGTACCAGCTCTGTCTTGGACGGGTTAATACCAAGTCCACATTTGCCAGCCCATTTCGTAACGATGGTAAGCGCATTCTGCATTACGTCTACAATCGTGCCCAGGAATTTCCCGGTAACAGCTAAAGCTACGTCATCTGCGTACGCAATAACTTCAATACCCTCTCTCTCCAATTCAAGTATAACCCGTTTACCACTATGTTGCAGCCTTTCCAATGTTTTCAAAAGAAAGAATGATAGAGTTATTGGTCTTAGGTCCTTAGGATAGACATGTGAGCTTTTCCCCGCTTTCGGTATGAACACCACATTGACCTCCGTCCAGTACTTAGGAATATAGCCCAGCTTCAAACACCCTTTGAATATAGCTTCCAGGTAGGGAAGAATAATTACTGAGTTGTTTTGAAGTTCCGCTGGTATAATTTGATCCGGACCAGCCGATTTAAATGGTTTAAAACCCCTCAGTGCCCATAGGATCCGTTTTCTGGTTACGATATCCTCTGTGGTTACTGACAATGATTCCTGATGATTGCTACGCACCAACAGGTCTTCAAAGCTCCCTGGGAAGTGTGTCTCGAAGAGAAGCTCCAGAGATTCTCCACTAGAAGCTGTCCAAGATCCGTCCGGTTTTATCAAAAAACTAGGACTAGATGTACTTTTGGAAAGAATCTTCCTAAGGCGGGAGGTTTCGGATACCTCTTCCATATTATCACAGAAGATTCTCCAAGACCTCCTTTGTGCCTTTCTTAATTCTTTCTTATAAATTCCGAGTTTCTCCTTATAGGAGTCCCAATCCTGAGCCTCCCTTCTATGTTTGGCTCTATTAAAGGCTATCCTACAAGCCTTACGATAGGTTCCCAGTTCCCTGGACCACCATACCGGTTTTTGCCTACTCCTAGGCCTAGCCAGTGGGAAGGCAGCGCGAAAGGATCGGTTGCATGTCCTCCAGCTCCCCAACGGTCGTCGGGGGCTCCATAGCCCTCGTCGGTAACATTTCCTCCAATAATTCCCCATATTTGTTCCAGTTGGTCCTTCTAGGGTTCCTGAAGGCTTCCCGGGTAGCAGGGTGAATATCAAGGCTATAGGTTAAATATCGATGATCAGAAAAGGAGTGTTCCTTATCCACCCTCCAATTTTTAACCATATGAAGAATATTATTTGAGGCAAGGGTCACGTCTAGAACCTCCTGCCTGTTACTAGTAATAAATGTGGGTTCCCGCCCAATATTACACACTGAAAGGTTAGTACTCATCAAATAATCAAAAAACGACTCACCTCTTTCATTAATGTCTGTGCTTCCCCAGATAGTGTGATGCGCATTAGCATCAACTCCCAGTACCACACCTACCTTTGATTGTTCCGCTTTACGGATCAGCTCCTCCAGGTTATCCGGAGGAACCTCCTTCTCCCGGTCCATGTAGGCTGAAACTAGCCAGAATCTACAAGTGCCTACTTCCAGGCTAACTGCAGTAGTGTCACCATTGCTGTATTGAGAGAGAAGGACAAGATTAATATTATTTTTCCC
Source organism: Tipula vernalis (assembly GCA_958295665.1). Classification (NCBI taxonomy): domain Eukaryota; kingdom Metazoa; phylum Arthropoda; class Insecta; order Diptera; family Tipulidae; genus Tipula; species Tipula vernalis. Next base: position 2,022,608 of record OY282561.1, read on the forward strand.
AAGAATACAAGATCTGATCTTCCCAGACTTACTAGAGGATATAATTTTATACCCCTTGGTTCTGAGGCCACAGATCCTGTTGTTGTTAATCCAAGGTTCTTGGATTAATATCACATCCTCACCCGAACTAGTCAGCCTGAGGAGTAGAGCTGCCAAAGCAGCCTTAGAATGGTGAAGGTTAATTTGTGTTATCTTAATCATAACCATTTAACCTCTACCTATCTCTATGGTATATTCCTGCTACCGCAGGAATATTATTTCTCGGTATTTTGGGGTGCGCCGGATACACCCGTCTCGCCACCCCTCATACCCTCTGTAGAGGACTTGTCAGTGCCGACCCATCTGGCCGGGCTGCCGACAGCCTCCTCCATCGGTACACCAGCTCCTTCGCTTATGTGCCCCTCCTTTTGCTTCAAGGGAGGTCTTGTCCGACCGAGGTCGCCGGCTTCACTCTCCCCCATACCCTCAGCTTCTCCACCATGCTGCTGGTACCCCCTTCAGGCCTGGGCGGGTTGCCACCATCCTCCGGTTGGCCTCCCGTACGCGCTTCCGCCCCATCCTTTTTATAAACGTTGAGAGTAATTGACCCGAAACCGAAGTCAATTACTCCCTTCGTTTTGTGCAGGAGGGAAGGGACTCCTTATTTATTACCATAATTGATAATTTCGAGCCCCCCTTCGCCTCCTCCTGTTAGACGATCTTCCAATTTCCGGTCGGAAGATTCGGGTTACTGGCCTGAATGATTTCCAAAGCCTCGTCAGGGCTAGCCGGTTCGGATGGCAGCCAGACACGTGCCCTCGGCCTGCTGGGAATTTCCTCCCGACTAACTGCCGCAAGCTTTGCGCCTGGCCACACCTCCCCTACTTTGGCTATAGCCTTTTTATATAGATCCACAGATCTAGAGTCCGATCATGCAGTCATCTTCACACGCCCTTGATACCACCCTGCATCTCTGCAGGATGGGGGAGGTCCCGGATTTTCACCCAGGACCTTTAAAAAGACGAGGTTGAGTGCATTATACACCAACCTCCATTTTTCGGCCGTGATGCTCCCATCTTCTTGACTTTCGTCAATGACGGCTAGCATCAACACATGCTCCCTCAGGACATCGCTGAACAGCTTTGTTCCTGAGTTGGAGCTCGGCTTCCTTTCAGTCACCAACTTGGCCCGCTTGCTGTTGACTACTTCCACCTTGTCCTGGGACCGCTGTCTTTTCGACACATGGTCCCTTTCCGAGCCTCCGCAGCCCACAGTGCTCCTTGCCCAAGCTACTGATGTTCTTTGCTCTTCCGTAAGCTGCCCCTCGGGGGTCGCAGCTCACTTCTCGAGAATTCGTAATGCCGAGCGGCGATTCCTGTATCGCCGTTTCGCCGGAGGAATGTCTCTCGTCCCACTCCCCTGTGCTGCGCTGGTACCGCTAACTCCCGGGACTTTTGCCCAAGAGCCAACCCCCTTTGCAACTTTAGAGGCCCCACCCGTCTGATTCGAGGTACCCCCATTCACTGATACCGGCTTTTGAGGAGAGCTGGTGCCCTTTGTTTTTTCGGTGTTCGATCTTTCCATCTGATTCCCACGAGTATCGGAGAAATAGAGGTCCGCCTGCGCAGAGATCCGAATACGCAGGTAAGGCTAAATACAACTGGAGGTCGCCAGATATCCAGAGGGCTCCGTTAGCGACTGGGCTTTGTTAAATGGGCCCCCAGCCCAGTTGATCATCAGCACGGGTCGCTTAACACCTTAATCCAGCCCATTCGGCTCGCTAGCACCGAGGCCTCCCAGCACCCCCTTCCCTCCGCCCACATTCTCTCCCCCTTTCACCTATTCACATGGAGAGCCCAATCCAATGGGATCCATTCCATTCCCCGGGTCACCCGTTTATAGGGGTACCCCCACTCATCACCCGCGGAGACTCCGGAGGTGCAGAGAGGACACGACGCCCAGTCCGCCGTGGTTATTGGTCGATGGTTTTCTGGCGCCATCTGTTCGCCTTTCCATGCTGGGCATCATAGGCACTCAGAATTTAATGAACTGAGGTTAACCACTCCCCAGTTCCCTGAGACTCTCCCACCAGCTGGACTGCGGTTGGGGGCGGCTTATTTAATTCACCGCTAGCCTACCTATCGATAGGCCGTCCACTATCCACCACCTGTGACCCCCCCGATAGCTGCAGTACGCCACGGGGATATATATATAATGAATTGCAAATTTAAATTTTTCAAAATTTAAGTTAAAAATGGAAAATATATTTAATGAATCTTTGTCTTCGTCATTAGAGTCTGGTGAATCCGATTACGGGATAATATTGTCGATACGATCTAAGCGTCCTAAAGCATTTCACGAAAGAATAGACGTGGAGTTTTACAATAAGGAAGAGTTACGTCGCCGATTCCAGTTTTCTAAAAAAGGGGTTCGTTGACCAGCATCCTCCGAGAAGATGTAGAACCTTTTCACGCATATTATCGCTTACTATATCGCATATTACGTGCACAACTCGTTTTTCATTTCATTTATTTCTTGTACACGAATGCCACAAATCACGATATTTATTAAAGACATATTTTTTTAAGGCTATGTGACAACACGATTTAAATGCTTTTAGGCTTGCTGCGTTTCATAACATGATTATCGTAATCTAGAGTTTGAAACTCGATGAATATGAAATACAAAAAAAGACAGAAAACTTAAAGGAGAAAGAATTATTTTACTTTGCGAACATTTTTAAAATGAATATGAAATCGCGATCTGAGATGATTGCGATAATGTTTTTGTCTGTCAATGGTATAAAACAAACAAAAAAAAAATAACTAATGTCCCAGCAAGCAGTTATTAATTCGAAAATTTAATTCGAAAATCGCCAGTTTTAGCTTCGTTCAAAATTACGACACAAAAAACCCACGTATAAAATTACCAAAAGGAACCTCGGCTAAATCAGTGGATTTTCGAAAACTGTAGATGGATTGCGATTTATCTTTTTTTAAAAATACGAGCTTTAATGATAGAGATAGGAAGTGTTCTCTCTCCCAATCATAATGTCACTGTGCTAGCGTACTTTGCTAGCATTATGGGCAACGCCCAGTAAAGCTTCGTGATACGAGTACCATAAAAAAAACATGTCATTCCTATAATGTTAGACTTTTAAGGTAGTACAGGTTCTATTTAAAGAGGATAAGAAGTGGAAAAATAGTTAGAAAACATTTTAATAACAAGCAGCTTAACAAACGTGGTATCAACCAGCCTTAAGAAATGAGTGTGGTAAGATTAAGTTCAACGAGTTTGTCGCGCAACGCTTCTTTTTTTGATTTATATCGCTGTGCAGAATGATTTATCATATTTTCTAAATTAGGAACGGAATTATAAGCAACTACTATTAATCCAGTTATTTAACAAGCTTTACTTATATAATATTATTTTTTGAAGCTTAATTTTTTTTTACTATCTCATTCAGTTCAATTTATAAAATAATTTAAATGAAAATTTTTTGATATCGAATGTTTTCCTAACGTACATAACTAGGGCAGAATTAGAAAATTGGAAAATACTCAGTAAGTTATACAATTACAAAGTAAGATTTATTTAAAATGTAAATACAAAGGCCATTTATAATATGCTATCGAATCGTAATAATTTAATAAAAATTTGGAAACTTCCTGGCATTTAATTGTTGAAATGAATTTTGGTGTTTCTTGAAATAAAAGGTTTCCAAAATTAATTGATTTTAATTAATTGTAACTCTATAAGAAATTTGTGGAAACCATATCCAAACTTTGAAAGACCCTACCAAAAAGTTGTACCTATATCCCAATTTTGTAAAATAATTTTCTTTTTTTCGAAAAAACTTATAACATAAGAAACCAAAATGAACAATTTTCGATTATTTTCAACCACTAAATTTGGATTTTCGCGCGTATTTTCCAAAATATTTCCCGAATTGCTATTTTTATCGATAGCCTTTCTAATACCTCTGGTAACTATACCTCTCAGATAACCGATTTGAATTAAAACATCGGTTAATGTTTTGAAATTTTCTGAATGAAAAGTCACGTCTGTTAATCTCAAAATTCTTTCAACTGACAAGAGTACCGTGTTATTTTTGAAAGATAATTTAAGCACCAAACCGACCATTTTTTTATGATACAAATATAGAGTTAAAATGCTATGATCATTAAGTATTACTATCGTGTCCAGAAAGGTTAAACGACCTTGGTTTTCATCAATTTCACATGTAAATTTAATTTGCGGGTTAAAACGAATTAAAATAACTTTTCAAAAAAATTGTATAATTAAAAAACTTGATTTTTTGAGGTCTCATCGAGGGTAATCCAAAAATGAAACCAAAAATGAATCAACGTTCGTGAACCTCCGCGTTTTCTACAACCTGTTTTGATAGCCTTAATATTTCTCACATAACAAATTAAAATATTAGACCCAAATTCAGATAAATTGTACAATGGAGAACCGAAATAGCTTATGATTGGTCGCAAAGGCATACCAACTTTGCCAACTTTTGGCAGACCATTCATACACTTGCTTCTACCATGGTAATATTTCTCACATAACAAATTAAAATATTAGACCCAAATTCAGATAAATTGTACAATGGAGAACCGAAATAGCTTATGATTGGTCGCAAAGGCATACCAACTTTGCCAACTTTTGGCAGACCATTCATACACTTGCTTCTACCATGGTCATTTTTGATGAATTTAACCAAATTTTTATTAATTTTCCCCGCAAGTTCCCAAAACCCAGCTTTCCGAATTTCTTTGTTAGTATTGTTGTCTGACAAGAGTAACTCCATTTTTTCCGTATACTCTATAGATTGAAAACTAGACAACTTCATTGTAGTTTTTTTGTGCTAAGGAAAACCAATTGAACGTCAAAATATTGTTCATATCTTTTGTATGAAGTGGTTCAATACAATATTTATTTAAATTTGTCAAATATTTTGTGAAAATTGAGCTCAAAATGAAAACATAAAGAGATGGCAAATTGGTAATCTTTAGGTTAAATGCTGTGCCGTTTAAAATTAAATTATTTTATGACATTTTACGATTTGTTTTCCTTAACACTCGAAAAAATCTGACATATTTTAGCTGTCAAATTATCGATCTATTGGCTTAAGTACCGTTAAATTACCCTTGCCAGTTTTCAATATATACAAATGTTATGAATTAGGATGGGCGGGGCTTTATTTATGCCTTCGGGGTAGCTTGAACCGGTTCGGGGTTGTATTGTCCTTCCTATAAAAATAATTATTCATTAGTATTAATTGAGGTATTATAGGACTCTCAATTTGGTTCGATTTTAAGACTTTTTATGAATAAGCACTGGAAAATTCTATCCGGTTTCCTAATGTTTCTAACCGGGGTTTAATTAAAGATTAATACCCCCTCCCGACAACCTGAGGGGGCTATGTGGCTCAGAATATTCTTCGGGTGCAGTTTCCTGGTTGTGAATAGTCAAAGATTAAACAGAAAAAAAGCATCCAATGCCCCACCACTCAACACGTCACTTATTTTCCTGAACTTAATCCGATGGGTTTTCTAAAGTAGGCTGGCGTGGCAGATTATTTTAATTACAATATCACCAACAAGCGTTTTTTTAATTTTAGTTTTAATTGCCACTAATAATGTATAAATGTAAACACTATGTATAAAAACACTATAGGCACTATACTCGTAATTATAATGTATTAAATTATTTGATCCCTATTTGATCGACAAGCAAAACCGAACTGATTAAATTTCGCATTATAGACACAAGATAACCAAAAAACAATGGAAATATTTATTTGGTCGATAACGGGTCCAGTTCAATGCCATTACCAAAATAGCGAAACCAACTGACCAAAAGAATTTTAATACGGCTGACGACGAGCAACAACACATATCACCATAAGCTATACACTAATAAGACGGTATTAGGTATAAGATGAAAGAAAACATACAAATAAAATGTTAGAAGGTATGACCATCAGCGGTTTTCTGTTTTAGATTACGTTACCAATTTGGCGAATGAATGAAACCCAAAAATCAGTTCGTTAGCCAATTTACAATTTAAAACCAATCCTGGCCTTAAGCTTATTTACCAAATTTAAAAATAATTTTCCATTATCTACATCTAATTATTAACTAAGAAACAAACCGAATACTGTTTAATATTTCGTTACACAAATCGGGTGCTCATTCAAAAAACGTTTCGCTTTCTAAGCATCTCGAATTTGTTGGAATTCTGCATTTCCTAAAAATTATTTTCCTAAATACTATATATAATTTCGAATCATATTTATGAGCCTTCTCATTAAATTCTGATATAGCTCTCTATATCAGCTATACTTTTGTGGTTAGAAACTTTTTTAAAAGATAAACAAAACTCGTAATACCTTAAAATTTTCAAAATGTCCAGAGGAATTTCCACATCTGATAAATTTATAATCCACTTTGACTCAAATTATACTATACGGCTTCTTAATTCCGATACTACTACCTAGACTTGTTATATTAAGGTATAACTCACTTGGTAATTGTATAACTTAATCTAATCAAAATCTTTTCATTTTTCATATTCTACTCTACTTGACATTGGAGGTCGAAAGGTCAGATTTTTTTTAATAGAGAATTAATAAAAAATTTAAGCTATAAAAACCATAAATTAATTAATAATTAATGATATACTATTGGAAATTTTAAGATTTATGTATAATTTTTGTATCAAACGCAATTTTTATAATTTTCAGTTAATTAAATTGGTGATTTAAAAATTTAATAGCAAAAAAAAAACGTAAATAATTCAAGTTTTCCAGATTGTACTCAATTTCACTGTAATGTACTATAGTACTTTTACAAATGGCTTGTATCGAAAAAAGTACAATTGTACTTAAAATTCCATCACTGGTGTGGTGTGCTACTGAACAAAAAAAAAAAAAAAAAAAAAAAAACGGCTACCCAAAATTCACGGGCCCTAGGCACGTGTCTAGTGTGCCAAGTGTGCGTTAATCCGCCTCTGAAGCGAAGGTAACTTCGACTAGTAAATAAAATAAAAAATAAAAATATCGTAAATTTTACATTAAAGATATAAAATAAAATGTTATTTATTAAATATAAATCACAAAATAGTTGTTATTGCATTTCGAGTTTTTTCCGTTTAAACCCTGCTTGAAATGAATAAATTTCCGTGAGAATAGAAAAGTATTTTGTTGGTATTAATCGTTTGCCACCAATAGGCTTTTTATTTTATTTACCAAAAACTTGTCTAAACTTTTGGTACATAACAAAAAATTTTACGTACTATTAACAACTTGTGCGTTGTTTTATTTCACCTAACCACCCCTAAAATTCTAATGGTTGCTATGTTAAAAAATTTATGAATGGAATACTTATGCATGTATAATTGTATATACATATAGATATATAAGTATATACATATATATATATATATATATATATATATATATATATATATATATATATATATATATATATATATATATATATATATATATAATTACAATTTTTGATATTATTTCAGATATATATATAGTTAACGAGCAACAATTTTATATAAATAAAACCAATTGTTATGGCATCTACCCATATATTTGTTATGTTATTTCGAAACCTACATTATTTCTGTTTTTCTAATAATATTGAAGTGTAATTTAAAATATAAATAGGATCTATGTAAGTACCATCGTCATCACCATCTTCATGATTTTATACTTTTCTCATTCAGCGAAAGAAAACGGAAACATGTAACATAAATTGGAAAAAAAAGAAAGGGTTCTGTGTTAGGTGAAATACTACCCTAAATAAAAGAGAAAGGAAAATTAGTAAATATATATATATATATATATATATATATATATATATATATATATATATATATATATATATATATATATATATATATATATATAATATATATCTCACAATATTTGAAAATTGAACAAAATAAGTTTAGTGTGAAAGTTGATCTCATACGATATAGAGCGAAAGTCTTACCAAATAGTCATATAAAGAACTTGGACAATAATTTATAATAAATATAATATATAATTTTTATAAAATAGATATACTTAGGAATATTTGGAAATATTTTTCTATTTCCATATAAATAGATAATGAATTAAAGTGTTTAAGTTAATTTATGAAAATTGTTTATTTGTAAATATTTTGTATAAACTTGAAACAGATAAACATATATATATATATATATATATATATATATATATATATATATATATATATATATATATATATATATATATATATATTATATATATATATATATATATATATATATATATATATATATATATATATATATATATATATATTATATATATATATATATATATATATATATATATATATATATATATATATATATATATATATATATATATATATATATATATATATTATATAAATATATATATATATATATATATATATATATATATATATATATATATATATATATATATATATAAATATAATTTAAAATTTTTGTGAGTGTTAATATAGATTATTTAAAATAACTTAATAGTGTTCTTAAAAAGTTAGTTTTTGTTCAACAAGTGCGTTTTGTTTCTTATTTATTTTCTTGGTATTATTTGTATATTTACTACTTCACCAGAGCACAAACCTATTTTGATTATATATATATATATATATATATATATATATATATATATATATATATATATATATATAAATTAATTATTTCTAGTTTTAAAAAAGTTACTAATTACAAAAAAATTAATGAGTTAAGAAGTCGCTTTATATAATAATTTAATAGCATACACACAATATCTTAAAAAATTCGCAAATCTATATATTATCATTGCACACACACATTTATTTTAAAATTTAAATTGCACAAAATGTTGCACCATAATGAGGTAAGAAGTGATAAGGCACAGAAGAGCATGAACCATTAGCATATTTTTTTAAAAGTTTTGAATGAAATTTTGCATGCTCCAAAATTTAAATACGTTGCGATTTTCTAAATAATTTTTTATTTTTTTTTTTTTTGTATAAGCACACACCAATGCACATCTTTGTTCTATCTATCTATTTAAGTGTTTAAGTTTTGTATGAACCTAATTTTAATTTATATTATATATTCATAAAGGATTAAATATCGGTTTGTGTACATTTGGGATTATATACGGGTTTGATGTTTACCACGCGATTTTAATATTTGTTGCAGATAGATAGGCTTAATGGATTACGCTTCATCAATTTTTATTTTATTTTTCCTTAAAAGTCCTATTTGTACATAAATAATTTCCCGTATATTTCACCCTAAATACAAACTGTATATGTATATTACATCTTGTACATAAAAATGTGTATACATTTTTTTACCATTCAGACCAAACGTCAATTTCCCAGGGACTTTTACATATATGCAGACTTTCACACAAATACAAACACAATTTTATATTTATATTTTCACCCATATTATCATAATAATCCCAAATCCCAGCTTAGTTTTTGTTTATATATTGCTAACGATTTTCTGACGAAACATAGGGTGAAAACATATTACCCATTTTACTAAAATTTTCATTCAAAAAATATCTAAATATACGGATGTGTAGGTGGTTGTGAGAGAAAACATTTTGTTTCTGAATGAAAAACAAAAATAATAATCCCCGAAAATGGAAATATTCTTCCATTAACCATTTTCCTTTATATATAAAGGAAATTTTATACGAATATTCGTATATTATGTACTCTTATATATATTTTTCGTTTTACTTATTTCGCTCCAATTTTCTCAATTATTTCCTCGTTGGAGAATTCGAAAAATATGCTCCTACTATTAACTTTATTTTTAATGATAGTGCAAAAAAGAGAGGTTGCCATAGAAACAAACAATCAATTTTAAGGGAAATTATTTGACCTTTCTCAGCTTCCCATTTTTCTGATTTCATTCAATATGACGAAGCAAAGTTTTGAATGAAACCGATAGCAACAGTTTTCTTTTTGGTTTTTGTTGCTTTATATTTACTGCCTGTCTGTCAGAGATTTGCTATAATTAAATCGTTGAATACATAAAAATGCTAAGAGACTATTTTTGAATTCATTACTGTGGGATATGTACATAGATTTTTGCATGGAAATGGGATAGTGTAATCGTAGTGTTGTATAAAAAAATAAAAAAACAAATAAAAAAAAATATTGACACAGAATTTTTGGACCGACAGTTACAATTCTTTTCTATGTATGTTTTCAGATTTATTATGTATTTTTATTGTTATCGCTATTGATTACATTTAAATCTGGTCAAACTGTTAGAGCACAATCATCCCGACAACAGGACTATGGATCACCTAGCAATAGTGGAATCAGTAGTAGTAGTAGTAGTAGTAGTAGTAGTGGCAGCGGTGAAGGTGACGGGGGAGGCGGCGGCGGTGGTGGGGGTGGAGTTGGTGAAATTATAGCACCGCGGGCAGCTGCAATTAACTCACATGAACCGAGTTGTGAAGAATTGCGCGCAATGTGGCGGTAAGCTTTATATTCATAAAATAAAAAATTACAAATGCTATAAAGATATAAAAAATCGCGTTTATTATATAGTTTCTCGAAACGTCAATCTCGTGCAGCCGAGATAACAAATGAAATTCCAACATATCGTGATCCATTTGCTTATAATGTCTGGGATTTTTATTATCCAACGACCCGAAGTTT